>SKCR01049280.1:0-60960 GCA_019454045.1 Zanthoxylum bungeanum
ACAACCGGTTCCGGTTCTAAACCCGAATTTTCGGTCCGGTTCCAATCGATTCTGGGTAAACCCGGAACCGATGCTCACCCCTAGAATATGCATGTACCTTAAGCTCTAAGAGGCTTCTGGAAGAATTTAACCTCCAGTACAACCAAATACAGTTTGGTTATAGTATTAAGTTTGTAAAATTTGGTTAAATTCTCAATTTAACATATTAAGTTTGTAACTTATTATATAAACATCGGTAATCAATAATGTGATTTTATTCTAAATAAGTCAACTATGCTTATTTAGAATTTTTTTTAATAATAATAATAATTAATAAAACTAATCTTAAAATCCAATTTGCAAAATTTTTAAAAGTTAATAGTAGCCAATTTTTTAACCTCCAGTACAACCAAATACAGTATCGCATCGCGACGAGCACTTTCGCTGCATCGCAATGTTGCACGTTTAGTTGTTACACAGTTATTGTTTTCCATCGCATCACGACGTGAAGCGTTAGGCGTCGCGACACGAACCAATTGTGTCGCGACTCACACCATTCAGCGTTGTGACGCGACCCAAACCTGATGCAACTTCAGTTTTTGGAATTCTAAGTGTCGCGACGCCCAGTCTAGGTGTATGTATGTGTTTTAAATAGCTTATTAACATGTCATATAGCATAAGATGCCTACTCTTGCATTTTCACATGCCATAACATGTAGACATGCATGATATTCTAGTCATAAAATATGACTTTATGTAAATTTAATAGTTAAATAAGAATATGAAATGCATGCAAACTGATTAATAAGATTAATTAGTTTAAAGGTTTAACAATTGAGAAATTCAAGTTTAAGAACAGATGGACCTTATGAGTACATTATTTTCCTTGGTATATCGGATGAAAACCCAGATATAAATTTCATAGCCGCTTCCGAATGGACGGTAATTTGGTATGCATTCAGGATACAATTCTACGTACCATTGGAATATATAACGTACTTTTATCAATTAAATGGTTTAATGACATATAGTTCATTCGTTGAATTCTAAAAACCTATAAGTGGACTAATATTTTAAAAGTTATAATGGATTAGATCACTTAAACAAACTTGATTAAATTAGTTTAATTAAGTTAATGGTTAGTAAAGACTAATCAGAATTAGTGAATAAAATTTTAAGAGTTAAAATTGGTTAGATCACTAATAATCAACTAGTATTAATACAGTTATGTTTTAGCCAAACATAATCTATATTAATTAGATAGTAGTATAATAGAAACCTTACACTTCAAAATAGTGAGTGAGAGAGGGGTATACCACAATATATCCTGCGATCTCCATTGTTATCCAGAAAATTGAGATTCAATAGGCACCTCGAGACAACTTTGTTCCTCTCCCCCTGCTGATGGTGTCCTTATTAGGTCAATATCATGTTTGGATTCCGAGAGGATATTGATGAGTGGTAATTATATCATTATTTTTCACTCATTTAACCTAATATCTTGTTAAGTTTCTTGGGGTTTGTGAACGTTTTGATGTGTTTTTGTGTTGTTTTGCAGATAAATAAAATTTGGGAAGCATTGGAAGCAATTCAGGGCCAAAACAGTGAACAATGACAAAAAAAGGGTAAAATAGTAATTTGGCGCGTCGTGACCGCTAACGTGCGTCGGGAGCCTGTTAAAATGAGCCGTGACACGTGTCAAAATCAGAGAAGTTTACTAAAATACACCGATGCTAAAATGCACCGCTAACGTGCGCCGGATGCTAACGTGCGCCCGCCACGTGTCATTATCAGAACATATCATGCTAACATGCGTCATGCCATGTCACAATCATATGATGCCGACAATGCGTGTGACACGTGTCATCTTCTGAATGGACCGCATCAACCGCGTGACACGTGTCATCTACGTGTCTGACACGTGTTCGCCACATCAGCTGTAATGCCGAATCATCTGCCACGTGTCACCACATCACCAACAGCCAATCATCGCCAGCCACATGTCAGCATCTCAGTGGACGAATCATAACGCATGCCACGTGTCAACATTCTATTGGGCCGACAGAAGCCGCGTGCCACATCAGCAAGTCAACAATTCAACACACGTTTGACCAGTCAACACGTCCCGGCGTCGCGACGCATAACAACTTATGCGTCGCGACGCGGGCCTGTCCCCTATAAATTGAAGCCATTTGCACTTCATTTGTTTCGTGCTTTCCTTAAGGTTTTCTTAGACTTTTAAGGGTTGTATCTATTTTTGTAAATTATTGTAATAATTAAATTATGTATTTTTATTTTTACATTTAATTTTAGTATTTTTTTTATTTACTTTTATGTTTTGTAGTTAAATTTCCGCTGGGGTAAAAGGTGAAATATTTAATATAATTATCTAGGTTATTCTCACTTAATTATAATTGATAAATTATAATTTAACCGGATTAATTAATGACAAACTTTATTACCGCCTATATGGTCGGTTTAAATATAAATTACTTTACCGCCTATATGGCCGGTCTTTATGTGACAGATAATTACCGTCGTCCCCAAGGTGTGTGGCTTGGTGGTGTAGGGTTCAGGATCTCACCTTGAGGTTCTGGGTTCGAATCCAGGGGGTGCACTTCTTGTAAGAGCCTGAGACAGCCGGTGGTTTTACATGCGCCGTGGCCCAGAATGAGTGGTTTGGTGGCGGGGTTTCCATCGTTTCCAAAAAAAAAAAGATAATTACTGCCTATATGGCTGATATAGTTAGACTAAATGGATTACCGCCTATATGACTGGTTTTAAATGTTTAACAATATTAATTCGTGAGAAAGTAGAATATAAAATAATTTATATATTATAATAAGTGAGATTCATAGGTTTGAAATATTAAATGTGGATCCTCTAACCCCAACATTGTCTTTTTATTCTAGGGAAGTGATGAAACACAATATTCATAAGATTAATAATTGATTTAATTATATAATGGGTAATTCTTTAGTTTGTTTATTGAGTCTTAAGCTTAATGCTTCTTGTTACCTGATCATCAATAAGATTGATGTGGTAAACTTAAAATGAACTTGACGAAGGGATTTTAGGTTTCAGCCTTAGATTCAATAGCTCACGATCTTCCTTGAGGATATATAACCCTTTAATAGATTTCCTGACAGGATAGACATATCCATGTCGGGCGGGGGTAGCCACTAGTGGAACTTGAACTTAATGAATTCAAGTAACTTGATTAACATAGACATATGATTAATTGGGTTATTTGGGAATTCGCATCTGACCATCGACAGAGGCTTTTGCATATCTTCGTGTTCCAGGTTAGCAAACTGATTTATTACACATATATAGGATAATCAATTCATCATTAGAATAATATTGTGTAGAGTCACAACCCTAGATATTTGTGTCTTTTGTTATTTTCTTTAGTATTTTCTTTTGTGTTTTTATTTATTTATTTGTTTAGCAAATCCACATTCAACCAACCAAAAGTAATCATTCACTTCTCTCTATAATTAGATACATGTAAATAAATAGTATTAATAATTAATAACAGCAATATGAATTAAGTCCTCGTGAGATCGATATTTTTGTACTAGTTGAACGAAACGTGCGTTTGCGTTATACACGTGTGATTACGCCGGTCAGATATGGACTCTAGATGTATTTGGTGATTTGACCTACCCTACGGTGGAACTTCACTAGTTAAGTCCAAGGGTTCCGAACTCACAAATGAGCTATTAGAAAGTTAATCAAAGCTTCATTGATCAAAATAATGGTAGTTGATTAATATAGGAATAAGAGTTATTTCATATTTATTAATCAATTGAGATTGTCTCAATCTATCATGCGAATACTTGACATACCCTACGGCGACACTTATTTATGGGATGATAGATAACTGTGGCATAATAATTCTTTTAGGTTTCTAATTCATTAAACGACGACACTTATTTATGGGATGATAGATAACCATGGCATAATAATTCTTTTAGGTTTATAATTCATGATAGATAACCATGCATCATGTTTAATTTTATGCCTAAATGTTTGACAATTTCAATATGCGATGAATGAATGATGATAGATAACTGTGAATGATGTTTGTGGATGTCATCGTTGTAAGTGCTCACGAGACTATAACTCATCCATTAGGTCCATAGCATATGATGACTAAAACGGACTTAACTAGTGAAGAAACAGCAAAACATAGCGAAATTATGCCTAAGTTAAATACCTGAACAGCGCTTTCCAGACACTGGAAAGCGCATCGCGACGTGTTGTAGTGGAAAAATGAGGCAAAATGCAATTTGTAGTCTATGTCGTAACATTACCTTATGAGCGTCGTGACTCCACAACAAGAGGCAAGCGCATCGCGGCGCTGGCTATGCACGTCGCAACATGCACACGATTTCCAGACTTCAAAAGAGTTTGTAGAAACTTAAACAGGAAGGATCATAGTTTGCAGACTTCAAAAGAATAATCTGTCTCAAGCCCTAAAGATCATAGTTTTAAAGCCTCCAAAGAGACTTTTGAGAGAAAATGAAGCACATCAAGCAAACATAGCACCGAGGTTCAACATCAATAAAGCAGAAGACTGGCAACTGTAATAGAGTTTATTCTTTTCTTCTCTTTCATGATACTTTGTTTAATTTTGATTATTTATTTAGAACTCTCTCCCATGTGTTGTAACTAACCGTTAATTTTGGGTTATGATGAAACTCAGTACTCTAATTTTATATAATTTATTTTTCTTAGATATTGTGTGATTTATTGACTTATATATTGAACTTTATGTTTAATGCTTCTTGTTGCTTGATCACCATTAAAATTGAAGTGTGAAACTTAATTTTAAACTTAAGAAATGAGTTTTAGGTTCGGTCTTAGATTCAATAACACACGATCTCATCTAAGTGATTTCTCTACATGATAGAAATATACTCGTAGGACATGCGTAACCATAATTGGAACTTGATATTAATGAATTTAGATTAGGTTAATTAATATAGAAATATTGGTAATTGATTTACTCTTAATATTTTCACATGACCATCGAAAGAGGTTTGTGGGATAATTTCGTGTTTCAGGTTAATAAGTTAATTTACATAAATGTAGGAAAATCAATTCATCTTTCGCATAATAATGATTGGATTCACAACCCTGAATATTTTTTTCTTCATTGGTTGCAACTTATCATCTTTAATTTTCTCTTCTTAATTTTAATTTAAATTAAAATCCTAATTAAATCTCGTTTAGATAATATAGGTAGGTAGTCTTAATAATTAGTAGAGTGGATAATAAATCTCCGTGGGTTCGACACCCGACTCATTAATCACTATATTATTTGAATACGTACGTGCGTGCGACAGTAAAATCTCGAGCAATCATATATTCAACATGTTGCATGACGGAGGTAAGAATGCGGCCGAGTCATAATCCTTGATATGGCGGAGGCCAAGTCAAGTGTCGCAGTGATGAAACAAGCGCCTCGATTCGTTTCAAAAATCGAAATTGTGTTGCGTTTAGTTGATTTCAAGATGATAACTTGGGAGAAAAGCAAAAGCTGGTCGGTTTGAACTTAATTTGAATATATATATATATAAACAAAGAAATTAATGCTTAGGCAAAAAAATGTTCAGATCAAGGTAAGTATAACACATTGACTTTGTCATTTCTCAAATATTGATATGACAAATTGAACGAATTTATTCTAACAAATTAAGAGCTTTCAAAAAATTTACATAGCACCATGGAGAAAAACAAATGCAACACAAGTGAAAACGAGTGGGGTTAAAAATTAACAATAGGCGAAACAATAAAATAATAAACTTATGACAGTGAAGCTAAGCCGTGCCATATTGCCTCTATCAACACCGGAGCTTCCTCCCCCCGCTCCAGCTCCGGTTCCGCGATTTATTGTGCCTCCACCACCTGGTCTGTTTCCGCCACCTCGACTGCCTCCACCTCCTCCGCCGCCTCGGCCACCCCCACCTCCTCCTCCGCCACCACCCCCACGTTGAGCAGCAGCTATAGATGACATAAGTACAATCACAATAAGGATGACTGCCAATAACTTCATCAACTTATTAGACCGCATCCAATGTAATTCATCTTTTCAACTGCATGCATATACAATGAATGATACCCGAATTTAAGTCTCGGAAATGTTAAATAAATAAATAAATATGAATATCTTAATTATTATTAATTTGTTTGGAGAAATGGGAAGAGAGAGCTTACTTATTTTGAGCTGCAGAAGATTAATTTATAGCTAAGCTTTTGAAGAGTTAAGCAATCAAAACAACAGGAACAGGATGGTTTTATAGAAAGGTAAGAAAAGATGGGAAGTCAAGTCACAGAACTTGTATATGTAAATTCCTGTAATTAGAGGAGAAAGAAATTTAGAACGTAACTATACACACAAATTTCGGATATATAAAATAATTTGTCAACGTTTTTTTTAAAAAAATACATAAAAAAAAAATTATTACGTATTTGATGTTATTCTAAATTACGTGCACGGATGAAACACGCTTAATTAAATGATTTGAGGAGGAGACTATTTGATGGTATAATACGTAAGAGGTGTGATTTTCCCCCGGATAATTCTATTCCCTTTGCTTCCCTCAATTTCCTAAAATAGCTCATTCCTTTATCAAAAATTTCATTCCCTAATTTTATATATATTGATATATATTTATTTATATTATAATTAAATTTTTTATTTTTTTTTTAAATTTATATTTTTTTACTCTTTATATATATATATTCTTTTTTATTTGTTTAATAAATATTACAAATTTCATATTATTGTTATTATTTTGTGTTTATTTATTCATTTAATTTATGTGATTCTTTTTTAATTTATTTAACACTACTTAAACAAATAGACTATCAAAATATTTATTTTATAAATTAATTTTATTTGGTTAAATTATATTATTTTATACATAAGTAGTATTAATTAAATTAAAATGAATAAAAAAAATTAAATGAATAAATACGAAATTTGTAAAATTTATTAACAAAAATAAAAAATAATTATAAAATAAAAAATAATTAATAAATGGCAAAGGAAATTATAATTATATATAATTATTTTTAAATTAATATATATAAATATAGAGTTTTTGTGATGGGAAAGTGTCACCCCTAACTTTTCACAATAACGAATTAAATATCTGAAGTCGTTTATTCTGTTAATTAGTAACTTTTGGACGCTGACGTGGCCAAACGAGTATAAAACTAAACTGATAAATACCTGAAATTTGTCCACCCCTAATTTTGAAAACAAAACAAAGTAAATGTAACATTTGGGGAAAAAATTATCAAACGATTTGATTGATAGAAATTGAAGGAATGAACTCGAATTTATTTAATATTTTCTTTGGTTCCACAGCTTGGCCGAAGCGGCGATGCCGAAAACGACGTGATGGATTTCAGTCGGTCTTTGTATTCGTAGTTTTTACGATCGTGTTTGTGGATGGGTGTTTGATTTTGAACCAACAGCTCAGATGTGTTATTGCTGAGAACTGACGTGTGTGGTGGTTGACGATAAATGGCGAGTGTGTTAGATTTTGATGATAATAGTTTACGATCAAAATCGGTCAACATCGAAATCAAACGAAATAAAAGAATAAGGTATTATTTTAACATGGTTCAACAGACCAAAGACCTACATCCACGGGACAATTATATTGATCGTGCTAATGGCAATCTCAAGAGCTTATAATTCTCCCACAAATTTGGCGGAGTATCTGTAAAAAAATTTTCTCGTCTTTACAATGGATTTTCCCCCTACTTATCTTATTGGGGAGGCATTTCAATGACATAAATATGATAACCATTGGAGATCATTATGGGCAATAACTAACCCTGAATTATTGGGATTTATTATTGTCTTAATTTTGTAACCGCTATGGTGATTCCCTTCATTTCATTGGGGCTCTCGATGACGTTAGTTTCATGAGGCTTTAGGACTACATGAAACGACCTTCGAGCAATGATCTCGAGTTCATGTGAATATGTCGTTAGCACGGTCTAGATCGCATGAGATGCGTTTTGCGTACTCCATCTCGGAATGCGTTGGGCCCGTGGATGCTCCAAGGGGAGGTTGCATTTTGGGTGACTACAACGAAGTCAATGGAGGCCCTTTACGATCTGTGACTCATATTGGTACCAGGCCTTGTCGGCTGAACTCATTCTCTATTGGGCTGCTAGTGGGTATGTTTCACTTGATTGGGCATATTTTGACTTTGAGCTCGTTTTCTCCCATTACAATAACAAACAATGTATCAAGAGCACAATGATAAATGCACCTCTTCAAGTCAATCATGGATATTAAGCATAAAAAAGAGATCAAGATAAGGAAATCAAGTGGAGCTCAACAGTTATTAGATATAGAAGACTAGCATATAGTATTTTATTTTTAATCTTGTAATGTTTGTCTATTGTAAGATTATGCTTAATAAGCACTTTATAGTTCAAATCATTTTTACATGTATATAATTTACAAATAGATTTGGATAATATCTATCTAATACTTATTAGATATAGAGTTGGAAACTTTTTTTAAATATCCAATAGGATATTTGATGGATAATGAATGGATATGGATATTAAATTTTTAATCCAATATCCAACTAAAAGTAGAAAAAATACAAAGTGTCATTAATTAAAAAAATATATTATTAAAATTACTTTTATAATATAATTATAAAAATAAATATGATGATATCCAGTTCGGATTCAGACACATGCTAGTGTCGGGTATTGACGGGCTTGGTGCCGCGACCCGGAACCGGGCTCGTTGCCAGGACCATGGCAGGGCTGGTTGTCGGGACCGAGATCAGAGCCAGGACTCGATGCCGAGACCCTGTCAAGGCTAGGTGCTGGGACCCTGGCCAAATGCCGGGAACCTGACCGGACTCGGTGTCGAGACCTGTACTTGGCTCGGTTCAATTATAATATTTCTCATTCAAGTAAATGATAAAAATTTGATATTTATAAATATTCATGGATATCCATATCCAAGTGTGTATATATATATATATATATATATATATATATATATATATGGACATGGATGGTAATTACCCAATTTCGATTAGGTAATTGCGATCCCAACTGTTAATTTTTTGCTTTGATTGTTCGTCAAATCAAATCAATCATCAATCAAGAACGCAAGATTTTACCGTGGTTCGCCGGAAAAATTCCCGACTACATCCACGTTGAACTCCGGAACAAGGAGCTCGCTGCACTAATCAAGTTCAAGATTACACAAGAATCTTGAATCCGTTTACAAACAATAATTTACCCAATCTCTCAATAAACCATAATCTCTAAAAGTGTCAATCTCTCAAATTACCAATTGAAGATTACACTAACTTGGACTAGGAGCAAGGCTTAACACTTAGCCAAATAAAAGGAGAAAAAGTGTAAACAATTAAAATGAAAACCTTTTCTAATTCTCAACCTAAGCACCATTTATATATGATGACCAAATGATGTAAATAGAACAACGACAAGGATTGCGCCATGTGTCCCTTATCCAACGGATGACAAGGGCTTCACATTTTACAATCTCCACCTTAAAGCCAAAAACATCTATCACTCCCAACCATACACAAGGACACAATAAAGCCAAGATAGCACAGCAAACTCACCTACTTCCATCATCGTTCATGTCGGCTGCAAGGTCAGCCAACCCCCACCTGCAACAGCTTCATGCAGTGGGAGCGTTTGGTAGCAGTCACAATTTTTGTCCCCATGTCAGATGGGTTGTCTTCAGTTGGAACCTTCTTAATCTCAATCTTACCACTTGAGATGATTTCCCGCACAAAATGATACTTCACATCCACATGCTTGGTTCTCTCATGATGTACTGGATTCTTGCTCAGATGTATTGCACTCTGACTGTCAGAATACACAAATGTCTTACCCTGCAGCTGTTGTATTTCGGTTAAGATACCCTGAAGCCAAATTGCTTCCTTGAACACATCAGTTATGGCTATATACTCCGCTTCGGTAGTTGAGAGTGTAACCAACGGTTGCAGACTTGATTTTCAGCTGATGCAATTTTCACCAAGTGTGAAATAGTAAGCTGTAGTTGACTTTCTCGAGTCTCTGTCACCTGCAAAATCAGAATCAACATACCCTACCAAGTCTAAAGCGTTAGATTTGTTAAAACATAAGCCATAACCAACAGTTGTATTTATGTATCTTAACAACCATTGCAAAGCACTCCAGTGTGCTCCACCTGGATTAGACATAAACCTACTCAATAAAGATACAACATATGACAAGTCAGGTCTAGTACTAATCATGGCATACATCACAGAACCAATAACATTAGCATAAGGTATATTTTCCATTTTAATCACCTCAGGTCTAGTACTAAGAGAAGACATCTCCTCTTCCATAGCCGCTTTCCATTCAAGTTTATGGGTAGACTTTAATGCCTCTCCTAAGCTAGCAGGCTCAATCCCATTAATTTCATGACTTGATATTAATGCACAGAAATACAAATCATTAGTTGAGTAATCATACCTGGTAGGAGGCCTTACATGCCTCCTACTTCTGTCTCTCGCTAGCTAGTAGTTGGCCAATGTGTCTTGTGGCGTTTCATCATGCTGCTCAGTTTGATCATGTTGATCTACTGTGTCATCTTCACTTTGTTCTTGTATCTCTGCTACTTCATTTCTGTTTTCCTCCTGGTTATTTCTCCTGGGCTGGGTGTCCTCAGATGTCTCCGTGCCTGACATGTCACCTACTTGCTCAGCGGTCCTTGATGTCCCTGGCTCCACCTGCATCTGAGCTCCACCTGCAAGATCAAAATCTGCTAGATCCTTTTCTAAGGCACCTGCATTCTTGTTATTAGATTTACAAGGAAAACAAAGTTCATTGAATATAACATCCCGACTAACTATGACTTTGACTCCAGGTGATTCCCTTTCCCATAACCTATACCCTTTTGTCCCTTCTTGATATCCTAGGAAGACACACTTGATTGACCTCAGTTCAAGTTTACCTATGGACTGGTGAGCATAGGCTTCACAGCCAAATACTGTAAGGTGGGCTAGCTTATGAGCCATAGCAGACCAGATTTCTTCTGGTGTCTTAAACTGAACGAAACTATTTGGGCTCAGGTTAACTAAATGAGTAGCAGTATTGAGGGCCTCACCCCAAAACGGCCTCGGAAGTTCGGAAGAAAATAAAAGACATCTGATCTTTTCTAATAGGGTTCTATTCATTCTTTCCGCAACTCCATTCTGTTGAGGGGTGTGTCTCACACAGTCCTATGTCTCAAGATACCCTCACTAGTACAATATTGATCAAACTCAGTATTATAAAATTCTAAGCCATTATCAGTTCTTAAGACTTTCACTTTGTTACTAGTTTGATTTTCTACTAACACTTTCCATTCTTTAAATTTAGTCAAAGTTTCATCCTTTGATTTTAGTAAGAATGTCCATACCTTCCTACTGTAATCATCAACAATAGAGAGGAAATATTTCTTACCCCCATGAGTTTGGACCTTTGCTGGTCCCCATAGATCACAATGTAGATACTCCAGACTCGCCTTTGACACGTGAATTCCAGTTGGGAAGCTCTGTCTGTGCTGTTTGCCCAACACACAGATCTCACAAAACTCAAGTGGCTTCAACTGGTCCTTTCCAAATTGTCCCTGCTTGCTGAGTACCTGCATTCCTTTCTGGCCTATATGGCCAAGTCTCAAGTGCCATATATTAGTCATATCAACGTTAGAAGTTAAAGCAGAAATGAGTTTTTCCGAGAATACATGTTGGCCATTTAAAACATACAATCCGTTTCTTTTTATACCAGTTAGGATTAGTTTATTACCCTTAGATATGTGCATGTTTCCTTTGTGTGCTTTATAAGTGAAACCTAATTCATCTAGTGTTCCTAGTGATATCAGGTTTCGTTTCAAGTAAGGTATATATCTAACGTCAGTAAGTATCCTAACTTTACCATCATGAAGTTTAAGTGTTATGTCCCCAACTCCCTGTATCCTACAAGTATTGTCATTACCCATATACACAGTCCCTTGGTCAATATTCTAAAGTTGACAAACCAGTCCCTATACGGACTCATGTGAAAGGAACACCCGGAGTCCAGAATCCATTCTCTACTAATGTGATCACTAGACACAGTCAATGCCTCAGATATGCACATCGACCCATTTTCGGCAGCCACAGTAGCGCTGCCTTCATTTTCATGTTCTCTAATGAACTTATAACAATTCCTTTTAAGGTGTCCCATCTTCCCACAATGATATCACTTCTTGTTACTATTCTTATTCTTATCCTGTTTATTCTTTTTTTGTCCTTTAGGTTCTTTGTTATTAGTCTGATAGTTATTCGGACCATTATATTTCTTTTCATTTTTTCCTTTCACGAATAAGTTCGCTTCACCTCTCCTACTGGTTCTAAGTTCTAACTCTCTAGCCCTTATATCAGATATCACCAAGTCTAGCCTAGGTACAACTCATGTGTACTGTAGAGAGTTCTTAACGACATTATATTCTTCAGGCAGTGCATTTAATAGAATCATAGCTTCGCTAGAGTCTCCTAGGGCTTGGTCTGTTCCTTTAAGGATTTGAGTCATTTTCGTGAATTCATCCAAATTATCATCTATAGACTTATTTGTGTCCATCTTGTAATTAAACAAATTTCCTTTTAAGAACACTAAATTTGGTGCAGAAATAACAGAGTATATAGATTCGAGTTTACCCCAAAGTTGAATGGCGGTGTCCTGATGAGTGGTATTTATATCACTATTTCCCACTCATTTAACCTTATATTTTGTATAGTTTCTTGAGTCTTGTGAACGTTTTGATGTGTTTTGTTGTTATTTTGCAGATAAATAAAGTTTGGAAAGCACTGGAGGCAATTTGAGGCAAAACCGGACAAAAATGCGTCAACAGGAATATTTTCGTCTCTTGCGCGTCGCGACGCTGGAACATTGCGCGCCGCGACGCCCAGCATGAGCTGGATCTGCTAAAGTGCGCCGGGTCAACGGGTCAGAATTTGTGAAGTTTTACTTTGCTAACGTGCGCCGTGCCACGTGTCACCATCACAGAAGATTTGCTAACTTGCGCTGCCACGTGTCATCATCCTACGATGCCGACAATCATCATCTTTGCTATCTTGCGCCGTGCCACGTGTCGACATCTCAACGGACTTGCTATTTTATGCCGGTGCCACGTGTCGAGATCTGACGCTGCCGACAATCATCCTCAGCGTGACGTAAGCAATGACGTCATGAACAGTGCCACGTCATCAGATAAGAATCTGAGCCAACGAACCAGCGCGTGACACGTGTCACTGTAGCTGGCGTCGCGACGCGGAACCCTTTGGCGTCGCGACGCTGGACCTGCGCCTATAAATTGAGCTCGAGATTTCAGAATTTGTTGTACCTTCCTCTCTCTTCAATTCCTTCTAAAGAGAGAGTTTCTCTCTCTAGTTTCTTAAAGTTTTTAGTTTTTTTTTAGTTTTGTAAATAATTTTAATTACGTTTTGTAGTAATAATAATTTTACTTTTGAATAGTAGTAGTAATTTATTTTTACCTTTTACTTTCTACAGTTTTTACTATTTACCATGAGGAGGTAATTTCTCCAGCTAGGGTAAAAGGTAATTCTTTTACTGTTACTATTTAGATTAATCTCCCTTAAAAATAATATATTCACTATTTAAAATATTGACTTAAAAAGGATACCGCCAGATTGGTCGGTTGGTAATTAAATTTTAATTCCGCTTTTATGGCTGGTTATTTTGGTTCCGCCTTTATGGCTAGTTAAACTTAATTTGAAGTTAATATATTATATTAAGGGAGATGTCTAAATAGTATTTAGTAGAAGTAATTCCTTTTACCTTAGCATTTTATTTTTTTTTCATTTTATTTTATTTTATTTTATGTCTTTTACTTTTCAGTATTTTTACTTTATGTCTTTTACTTTTAAGTTTTTACTAGTCCTAGTTATGTGTTAGTTATCTGGGGTTGTGATGACTTTTAATATCACCGGTTTATAAGAGGTTATTTTATAGTTTGGGTAATTTAAAGGTTGTTTATTAAGTCTTAAGCTTAATGCTTCCTGTTGCCTGATCACCAATATGATTGATGGGGTAAATCTAAAATGAACTAGACATAGGGATTTTAGGTTTCAGCCTTAGACTTGATAGCCCACGATCTTCCTTGAGGATAGATAACCCTTTAATTGATTTCCTTACTGGATAGGAATATACCTGTCGGGCGGGGGTAGCCATAATTGGAACTTAAACTTAATGAATCCAGATAATTTGGTTGACATAGACATATGGTTCAATTAGGTTAAACTGGGTATTTGTGTCTGACCATCGACAGAGGCTTACACATACTTAGTGTTCCAGGTTAGTAAACTGATTTATTACACAAACATAAAATAACCACTTCATCTTTAAAATGATATTAGAATGATTCACGACCCTAGATCTTTGTGTCTTTTGTTATTTTCCTTAGTATTTTCTTTTATATTTTTATTTATTTATTTATTTTGCAAATCCACAATCCACCAAATCAATCATGCAATCATTCTCTTCTCCTTTAATTAGATACATGTAAATAAATAGATTCAATAATTAATAACAATAGTAGGAATTAAGTCCTTGTGGGATCGATATTTTTATACTACTTGAACGATACGTGCGCTTGCGTTATACGTGTGTGTTTGCACCGGTCAAGTTTTTGGCGCCGTTGCCGGGGACTTATTTTTCTTGAGTTATTAATTTTGAAGCTATCTAATTTACTTGTATCTAATTTTCTTTATTCTTATCTGTAATTTTTATTTCTTTCTTTTGTTTTCAGGTGATTAAAAAAATGGAACATTATTGGGAGATTGAAAGATCACGAGCTTTACAAGAAGATACACCCCGCAACTGGGAACAACAGTCCGGTTTTCTGTGGCCTGTTGAACAACCCAATGATTATCACTGGATGCCAGAACCAAGCAATGCTACATTTGCTCAACAGAACGAAATGGGGAGATGTGTGATTTGTGATAGTAACCACCCAAGCGATCAATGTATATATCAATCAGAGTGGGAGAATTTCTGGAGACAATCATGCTATAAAGAGCCATCACATTTCACAGAGCCACATTTTCCATCTTATCCACCATCCACCTATGATTTTCATCAACAACCAGAACCATCAGAGGAAGATCAATTGATTCACATGTTCAAAGAACAGACAGCTCGATTTGATGCACAAGTTCAGAGTAATGCAGAATCCATACAGATAATGACAGATCAGATCAGACAATTCACATAAAACCAGAATTACATACCTCAAGAATCAGTTTCAGATGACACTGATAAAGCCTTCAATTACCAATCATTTCACAATGACACTTCAACAGAGGAGGAGGCTGAGCAGTATCAACAACCAGAGGTATCAGTTCAGGAACCCGAGCCGACAAAGTCTCGATTTGATTTTTATTATTCAGATTCTGACGAGGATAAAGCTGATCTATTTGTACCAACTGCACCAACAAATGAGGATGGAATTCTGTATCCTTAAAATGAATATCTTGGAGATTGTTTTGCAATAATGTTTGGAGAAGATCTACCTGAACAAATCATTTCACCCAGATCAGAGGATGAAGACCTAAAATCTGACATTTCTTTTCATCCTCATGTTGACAATTTTGAAACATGTATTTCACAGATGACAGATGAAGAGCTGAATACAGAAATTTTCAAATACATATGTGAAGAAAAGATGGAGCAAGAAACAGAGCAAATGGAAAAGCAAATGTCTGACCTTATTAAAGATTCAGAGCATTCAGGAAAAACATCGCTGTTTTGGGGAGAACAAATCAAAGATATCAACCAGAAACTTGACAGAATGGAGCTTCCATTCCAAGTCAAGCACCATACGAGACCTCCTGATTTTCTTTCTTTCTTTGCAGGAACCACTGGAGCAACAAAGATTAAAAAGGTGGCACAAACACTGAATAAGACAAAATATTTTTTGCCACTTTACCGTTGGAAGAGACCCTTCAAAAGCAATGCTCACGGGATTGTCATTAATCGGACATCCAAAACGACGCTGAAACCTCCTTAACATATGGATTTCATTCACGTCTGGCTGAAGACGAAAAATTTAGCGCTAGCAGGGAGGCAACACATGCAATTTGTTGTAATTTATTTTCATATTTTGTGTGAACTTTTTAATTTTGTGTGTTATTTTTGTAGGGAAAAGCACAAACGAAGCATTTTAAGACAAAAGGAATTGTGTTTGGCAATCAAAGATGAGAGACAATTCATTGCGATGGCTGAGTAAGGAATGAAATCTTGAGACACATCCTAATGAATTTATACTACGCGAGTGGCGTATTGCGTACACAATTCCGTTGCCTTAATTATTGCTTTGATTTGCTTTTCGATTGTTATTATCTTTATTTTCGTAGACAGGATCCAGACTTTTTGACCTTTCACGATTTCTTTTGTTGTTTAGCTAACAATCGTCCTTTGGAAGATATTAGTGCTATTATTACTCACCCTTTTTCAGGTACTATAAATTTAGCCCGTCATTGCACTTTTGAAGGCATCCAGAGTTGAGAAAGAAATACATAAAAAATGGAAGCCACTTCAAAAAGACGAGTTGAAAACATTTGTGTGTTTTGCGGTAGTACTGTTGGTACTAAACCACAATACATAGAAGCAGCACAGGAATTGGGTCGAGTCTTAGCAGCAAGGAATATGCATTTAATATATGGCGGAGGCAATCTTGGACTTATGGGAATCGTTTCAAAGGCTGTACAGGAGGAATGCAGTCGTGTTTTGGGAATCGTCCCAAAACCCTTGGCAGAGGCAAATCTTATTGGAACATCAAACGGAGAGGAACTAATCGTATCAGGTATGTCTGAACGTTTGGTAGAAATGATTAACCGTGCTGATGCTTTTATTGCTTTGCCAGGTGGCTTGGGCACATTGGAGGAAATTTTTATAGTTCTATCTTGGGCGAACCTGAACATACGCCAGAAACCACTTGGACTGCTTAATGTTGATGGATTTTATGATTTTCTTTGTGTGTTTCTTGATGATGCTCGGAGAAATGGGTTCGTGTCAAAACCTATGAAAGAACTCCTCTTCACTGCCAGACTTGCTCCGGATCTAATAGACCAACTCATAGCTTATGAACCACAAGTTGACCCTATCATTTCAAAGATAAATTGGTCTGAGGACGATCGTGGTAAGAGGCGCCGTGTTAATCTGGATCTTAACCTTTAAATTCCTGTAAATTTTCAGCTAACCAGGTACGACCTTCTAAACTCTTCTTCTACTTTTTAAGACATTGGGGACAATGTCTCATTTAGGTTTGGGGGAGGGAATTAGTTGATTAGTACCTTATTTTTAGTTTGTGTGTTATTTTTATTTTTAGTCCAAAATTTTTCGAAAAATACAAAAAAAAATTGAAAAATTTTCAAAAAATTACAAAAATATTTTGTGTTTTTTGTGTTTTTGTTTTGACTAAAAATGTGAAATTGGTGAGAGGTAGCTGAGTAAGGAGTTCTCACTCCTGATACGTATCTCAAACCATTTATTTCGGAACAAGTTAATTTTTGTTTATTTCATTTTAAATTATTTAATTTGTAAATTCTCCTTAACACTGACTAAAATGGATCTTCATATGCTCAGTTGACAGGTATTATCAACATACATAGTAACATACGGACATGAGCTAAAATTGAAAAGTTTGTAATATTCAGTGCTCTAGTTTAATTGGAGGAAGCATCTCAAAAAACAGTGGAGTAAAAAAAAAAAAAATCCGAGATCCGAGTTATTAAGTCTGTAAGGGTGTTTTAACACCTAGTGCCCTAAAACCAACTGGTTTGGGAGTCACTGACCCAAAGCTCGTTACATGGATCGAAGATGCTGCAAAAATATATATATCTGAAGTCTGAGTAATTAAGTTTGTAGGGGTGTCTTAACACCTGGTGCCCTAAAGCCAACTGGTTTGGGAGCCACCGACCCAAAGCTCGCTACATAGACGGAAGGTATTGTATATAAATAAAAAAATAGAGAAAAAATCAAAGAAAAAATCAGAAAAATCAGAAAAATTATTCCATTGCTACCAAAAGGTGTGAAATCTGATAGAACTTTAGAACAAAAATATTACTCTCTTATCAACTGCACTTATGACTGTTGTGGGCAAAAATGAGTTGTTTAATATTTTGTTAGCTGTGTATATGAAGAATGGTAAAAATAATCAGAGAATTTACTTATTCGGTAATTTAGAAAGAAACAAAACAACTAGTAACTTGGAGTAGAAATTTCACCTGATTAGTCACTAATTTCTTTATTCTCTTTTCGCTTGTCTTTTTGCTTTTGTGTGCATTAGTTTTACTACCTTTTTACTTTTGTAAAATGTTTGTGGGTATCATTGCTGTAAACCCTCACGAGACTACAACTCGTCCACTAGGGACACCTAGGGGTTTAAAGGCTTGTTGCATATGCTAAATGCAACCGGGATCCCTACGAAAGTGGCTTAGTTAATTTATTTATGTTATTCTATGTTTTGCTCGAGGACTAGCAAAATGTTAGGTTTGGGGGTGTGATGAGTGGTATTTATATCACTATTTCCCACTCATTTAACCTTATATTTTGTATAGTTTCTTGAGTCTTGTGAACGTTTTGATGTGTTTTGTTGTTATTTTGCAGATAAATAAAGTTTGGAAAGCACTGGAGGCAATTTGAGGCAAAACCGGACAAAAATGCGTCAACATGAATATTTTCGTCTCTTGCGCGTCGCGACGCTGGAACATTGCGCGCCGTGACGCCCAGCATGAGCCGGATCTGCTAAAGTGCGCCGGGTCAACGGGTCAGAATTTGTGAAGTTTTACTTTGCTAACGTGCGCCGTTCCACGTGTCACCATCACAGAAGATTTGCTAACTTACGCTGCCACGTGTCATCATCCTACGATGCCGACAATCATCATCTTTGCTATCTTGCGCCGTGCCACGTGTCGACATCTCAACGGACTTGCTATTTTATGCCGGTGCCACGTGTCGAGATCTGACGCTGCCGACAATCATCCTCAGCGTGACGTAAGCAATGACGTCATGAACAGTGCCACGTCATCGGATAAGAATCTGAGCCAACGAACCAGCGCGTGACACGTGTCACTGTAGCTGGCGTCGCGACGCGGAACCCTTTGGCGTCGCGACGCTGGACCCCTATCTGCGCCTATAAATTGAGCTCGAGATTTCAGAATTTGTTGTACCTTCCTCTCTCTTCAATTCCTTCTAAAGAGAGAGTTTCTCTCTCTAGTTTCTTAAAGTTTTTAGTTTTTTTTTAGTTTTGTAAATAATTTTAATTACGTTTTGTAGTAATAATAATTTTACTTTTGAATAGTAGTAGTAATTTATTTTTACCTTTTACTTTCTACAGTTTTTACTATTTACCATGAGGAGGTAATTTCTCCAGCTAGGGTAAAAGGTAATTCTTTTACTGTTACTATTTAGATTAATCTCCCTTAAAAATAATATATTCACTATTTAAAATATTGACTTAAAAAGGATACCGCCAGATTGGTCGGTTGGTAATTAAATTTTAATTCCGCCTTTATGGCTGGTTATTTTGGTTCCGCCTTTATGGCTAGTTAAACTTAATTTGAAGTTAATATATTATATTAAGGGAGATGTCTAAATAGTATTTAGTAGAAGTAATTCCTTTTACCTTAGCATTTTATTTTTTTTCATTTTATTTTATTTTATTTTATGTCTTTTACTTTTCAGTATTTTTACTTTATGTCTTTTACTTTTAAGTTTTTACTAGTCCTAGTTATGTGTTAGTTATCTGGGGTTGTGATGACTTTTAATATCACCGGTTTATAAGGGGTTATTTTATAGTTTGGGTAATTTAAATGTTGTTTATTAAGTCTTAAGCTTAATGCTTCATGTTGCCTGATCACCAATAGGATTGATTGGGTAAATCTAAAATGAACTAGACATAGGGATTTTAGGTTTCAGCCTTAGACTTGATAGCCCATGATCTTCCTTGAGGATAGATAACCCTTTAAATGATTTCCTTACTGGATAGGAATATACCTGTCGGGCGGGGGTAGCCATAATTGGAACTTAAACTTAATGAATCCAGATAATTTGGTTGACATAGACATATGGTTCAATTAGGTTAAACTGGGTATTTGTGTCTGACCATCGACAAAGGCTTACACATACACTGGGTATTAGTGTTCCAGGTTAGTAAACTGGGTATTAGTGTTCCAGGTTAGTAAACTGATTTATTACACAAACATAAAATAACTACTTCATCTTTAAAATGATATTAGAATGATTCACGACCCTAGATCTTTGTGTCTTTTGTTATTTTCCTTAGTATTTTCTTTTATATTTTTATTTATTTATTTATTTTGCAAATCCACAATCCACCAAATCAATCAAGCAATCATTCTCTTCTCCTTTAATTAGATACATGTAAATAAATAGATTCAATAATTAATAACAATAGTAGGAATTAAGTCCTCGTGGGATCGATATTTTTATACTACTTGAACGATACGTGCGCTTGCGTTATACGTGTGTGTTTACGCCGGTCAAGTTTTTGGCGCCGTTGCCGGGGATCGAACCCGGGTCACCCGCGTGACAGGCGGGAATACTCACCACTATACTAAATTGATTAGGTAAACTTAAAATGAACTAGACATAGGGATTTTAAGTTTAAGACCTTAGACTCAATAGGGATTTTAAAAAACTTGACCGGCGTAAACACATACGTATAACGCAAGCGCACATATCGTTCAAGTAGTATAAAAATATCGATCCCACGAGGACTTAATTCCTACTATTGTTATTAATTATTGAATCTATTTATTTACATGTATCTAATTAAATGGAGAAGAGAATGATTGTTTGATTGGGTTAACGTGGTTTTACAAAATAAATAAATAAATAAAAAAAACAAAAGAAAACACTAAGGAAAATAACAAAAGACACAAAGATCTAGGGTTGTGAATCATTCTAATATCATTTTAAAGATGAAGTGGTTATTTTAAAGTTGGGTAATATATTGATTTACTAACCTGGAACACTAAATTATGTGTAAGCCTCTGTCGATGGTCAGACACAAATACCCAGTTTAACCCAATTGAACCATATGTCTATGTCAACCAAATTATCTAGATTCATTAAGTTTAAGTTCCAATTATGGCTACCCCCGCCCGAAAGGTATATTCCTATCCTATAAGGAAATCTATTAAAGGGTTATCTATCCTCAAGGAAGATCGTGGGCTATCAAGTCTAAGGCTGAAACCTAAAATCCGTATGTCTAGTTCATTTTAGATTTACCCCATCAATCCTATTGGTGATCAGGCAACAGGAAGCATTAAGCTTAAGACTTAATAAACAACCTTTAAATTACCCAAACTATAAAATAACCCATTATAAACCGGTGATATTAAAAGTCATCACAACCCCAGATAACTAACACATAACTAGGACTAGTAAAAACTTAAAAGTAAAAGACATAAAGTAAAAATACTGAAAAGTAAAAGACATAAAATAAAATAAAATAAAATAAAATAAAATAAAATAAAATGCTAAGGTAAAAGGAATTACTTCTACTAAATACTATTTAGACATCTCCCTTAATATAATATATTAACTTCAAATTAAGTTTAACCAGCCATAAAGGCGGAACCAAAATAACCAGCCATAAAGGCGGAATTAAAATTTAATTACCAACCGACCAATCTGGCGGTATCATTTTTAAGTCAATATTTTAAATAGTGAATATATTATTTTTAAGGGAGATTAATCTAAATAGTAACAGTAAAAGAATTACCTTTTACCCTAGCTGGAGAAATTACCTCCTCATGGTAAATAGTAAAAACTGTAGAAAGTAAAAGGTAAAAATAAATTACTACTACTATTCAAAAGTAAAATTATTATTACTACAAAACGTAATTAAAATTATTTACAAAACTAAAAAAAAACTAAAAACTTTAAGAAACTAGAGAGAGAAACTCTCTCTTTAGAAGGAATTGAAGAGAGAGGAAGGTGTGTTGAAATCTGAAATTCGAAGCTGAATTTATAGGCGCAGATGGGCATCTGGCGTCGTGACGCCAAGGGCTCCAGCGTCGCGACGCTGGAACAGTAAGACGTGGCACAAGGACAGATTGACACGTAGCGATTCGGATAAGAGGATAAGGTCGACACGTGTCATGGCGGCTGGAACTCAATTATTATGCTGACGTCATTGATGACGTGGCACTGTCCATGACGTCATTGGTGATGTGGCACTATTCATGACGTCATTGGTGACGTCATGATGATGTGGCGTGCGCACGTTAGTGGATCTTCTGTGGTGGTGACGCGTGTCAAGGCGCACGTTAGCAAAGTCAAACTTCTCAAATTCTGATCCGTTGACCCGACGCACATTAGCAGACTCAGTTACATGTTAGACGTCGCGCCGCTGAAGGTCCGGGCGTCGCGACGCGCAAAAGACCAAAATATCCCTGCTGACGCATTTTTTTCCGGTTTTGCCCCAAATTGCCTCCAGTGCTATCCAAACTTTATTTATCTGCAAAATAAAAACAAAACACATCAAAACGTTCATATAACTCAAGAAACTATACAAAATATAAGGTTAAATGAGTGGGAAATAGTGATATAAATACCACTCATCACACCCCCAAACCTAACATTTTGCTAGTCCTCGAGCAAAACATAGAATAAAATAACATGAAAATAAAATTAACTAAGCCACTTTCGTAGGGATCACAGTTGCATTTAGCATATGCAACAAGCCTTTAAACCCCTAGGTGTCCCTAGTGGACGAGTTGTAGTCTCGTGAGGGTTTACAGCAATGATACCCACAAACATTTTACAAAAGTAAAAAGTTAGTAAAACTAATGCACACAAAAGCAAAAAGACAAGCGAAAAGAGAATAAAGAAAGTTAGTGACTAATCAGGTGAAAATTCTACTCCAAGTTACTAGTTGTTTTGTTTCTTTCTAAATTACTGAATAAGTAAATTCTCCGATTATTTTTGCCATTCTCCACATACACAGCCAACAGAATATTAAACAACTCATTTTTGCCCACAACAGTCATAAGTGTAGTTGATAAGAGTGTACTATTTTTGTCCTAAAGTTCTATCAGATTTCACACCTTTTTATAGCAATGGAATAATTTTTCTGATTTTTCTGATTTTTTTCTTTGATTTTTTTTTTATTTATATACAATACCTTCCGTCTATGTAGCGAGCTTTGGATCGGTGGCTCCCAAACCAGTTGGCTTTAGGGCACCAGGTGTTAAGACACCCCTACGGACTTAATTACTCAGACTTCAGATATATATATATATTTGCAGCATCTTCGATTCATGTAGCAAGCTTTGGGCCAATGACTCCCAAACCAGTTGGTTTTAGGGCACTAGGTATTAAAACACCCTTACAGACTTAATAACTCGGATCTCAGACATTTTTTTTTTTACTCCATCACTATTTGAGAAGCTTCCTCCAATTAAACTAGAGCACTGAATATTACAAACTTTTCAATTTTAGCTCACGTCTGTATGTTACTATTCATGTTGATAATTCCTGCCAACGGAGCATATGAAGATCCATTTTAGTCAGTTTTAAGGAGAATTCGCAAATTAAATAATTAAAAATGAAATAAACAAAAATTAACTTGCTTCAAAATAGGTTTGAGATACGTCTCAGGAGTGGAAAATTCCTTACTCGGCTATCTCTTACCAATTCCACCTTTTAGTCAAAAAAAACACAAAAATGCAAAATATTTTTGTAATTTTTGAAAAATTTTCAATTTTTTTTTGTATTTTTCGAAAAATTTTGAACTAAAAATAAAAATAACATACTACTAAAAACAAGATATTAATCAACTAATTCCCCCCCCCCCCCCAACCTAAATGAGACATTGTCCCCATGTCTTAAACAATAGAAGAAGAGTTTAGACGATAATACCTGGTTAACTGAAATTCTACAGGAATTTATAGGTTAAGATCCAGATTAACCCGACGTCTCTTACCACGATCGTCCCCAGACCAATTTATCTTTGAAATGATAGGGTCAACTTGTGGTTCATAGGCTATGAGTTGGTCAATTAGATCTGGAGCAGTTCTGGCAGTAAATAAGAGTTCTTTTAAAGGTTTTGATATGAATCCATTTCTCCGGGCATCATCAAGAAACACACAAAGAAAATCATAAAATCCATCAACATTGTACAGCCCAATTGGTTTCTGGTGTATGTTCAGGTTTGCCCAAGATAGTACAATAAAAATTTCTTCCAATGTACCCAAGCCACCTGGCAAAGCAATAAAAGCATCAGCACGGTTAATCATTTCTACCAACGTTCAGACATACCTGATACGATTAGTTCCTCTCCGTTTGATGATCCAATAAGATTTGCCTATGCCAAGGGTTTTGGGACGATTCCCAAAACGTGACTGCCTCCTTCCTGTACGGCCTTTGAAACGATCCCCATAAGTCCGAGATTTCCTCCGCCATATATTAAGTGCATATTCCTTGCAGCTAAAACTCGACCCAATTCCTGTGCTGCTTCTATGTATTGTGGTTTAGTACCAACAGTACTACCGCAAAACACAGAGTTTTCAACTCGTCTTCTTGAAGTGGCTTCCATTGGTTACTCTAGATGTCTTCAAAAGTGCAATGATGAGTTGAATTTATAATACCTGAAAAGGGTGAGTAAAAATAGCACAAGTATCTTCCAAAGGACGATTAGTAGCAAAATAGTAAAATAGATCGTGATAATAAAAAAAAAAAATCTGGATCCTGTCGGAGGAAATAAAAGAAAACAACAAAACAAATCACAATTACTAGAAAAGACAAAGAGATATAATATGTACAATAATTTACAGCTTGATTAACGTCTATGCGTCAGGGACAAGCTTCCCATCCAATTTTCTTATAAATTGGCAAACATGGTCTTTTTGAGTCAGATTCCCAAGACTTAACTGTTGTCTTTCTTTTTGAAATTGTGTATGTAATCTGCGAAATTCTATGTGAACATATCCATTGGGATGCGTCTCAAGAGTCGAAGATATATCATCTAAAGACTCCTTACTCAAGCCATCCCTAATGAATTTAATTTTGTCTTCGCGATTATCAGACACCATTCCTAAAGAACGACAACGAGTATTACAATTCCAACGTGCACATTTGTAACAAACACCCATTTGCTTAGCTCTTCGTTTCTTTGCATAGGTGCTTCTTCCAAAACCAGGCAGATGTGAAATAAAAGAATCAGAAGACTCACCTGCCAATCGGACTCGTGCTTCAATTACCCAACGAATGTCATTGGGCAATCCATGGATCGTCAGTAGTCTCATTCGTTCCAAGCGAGCTTTGTAAACTTTTATTAGAGATTTTTGAGGGAGAGAAGGAAATTGCTTGTGAAGATTTGCGAGAGCTTCTTCCATCTTGAAATGACTTAATCTGCAAAAACTAAACACACAAAATTAAATCACACCAAATCACAATATATACAAAAATTGCATGGGTTGCCTCCCTGCGAGCGCTAAGTTTAATCGTCGTCAGCTAGACGTGACTTCTCGAACATTTATACTGGATCTGAAAGTGTGACACTTTCTTTTTGTCGCTCAAATGATTCTCCCCAGTAGTGCTTGACACGTTGACTGTTAACTTTGAATGTGTTGTTGGTATTAGGATCCAGTAACTCAACAGCTCCATATGGTAAAATCTGAGTGATCACAAATGGTCCGGTCCACCTAGATTTTAACTTTCCAGGGAAAAGTTTTAACTCGAGTTGTACAACAACACCTGCTGCCTTGGTTCTAACTGTCTGTGCATTATTTTTCGGTCATGCCATTTTTTGGTATTTTCTTTGTACAATTTGGCATTCTCATAAGCCTGTAGGCGAAATTCCTCCAATTCATTGAGTTGGTGAAGTCTTTTCTCTCCTGCAGCTTGTGAATCAAGATTCAATTCTTCAGTGCCCAGTACGCCTTGTGTTCAAGTTCAACTGGCAGATGGCATGCTTTCCCAAACACCAATCGATATGGGGACATACCAATGGGTGTCTTGTAAGCTGTTCGGTAGGCCCATAATGCATCATCCAGTTTTGTAGACCAGTCCCTCCTTGTTGATCCAACGGTTCTTTCTAGGATTCTTTTGATCTCCCTATTTGAAACTTCAACCTGTCCATTTGACTGTGGATGGTAAGCTGTGGCAATCTTGTGAGTAACTCCATATTTGGATAGGAGTGCATCAAAGTATCTGTTGCAGAAATGTGAGCCACCATCGCTGATAATTGCCCGAGGTGTTCCGAATCGAGTGAAAATGTTCTTTTTCAGGAATTTGATCACCACTTTGGAATCATTGGATGGCAGTGCAATTGCTTCAACCCATTTGGAGACGTAGTCTACAGCAACCAGAATGTACAGGTTCCAAATGATGGAACAAATGGTCCCATGAAATCAATACCCCACACATCGAATATCTCCACTTCCAGAATGTTTTGCAATGGTCCTTCATTTCTTCTTGAAATATTCCCATGTTCTCTGGCACCTGTCACATTGAAAAGCAAAAAGATAAGCATCTTTAAAAAGTGTGGGCCAGAACAAACCTGATTGAAGGACTTTGGCTGCAGTTTTGTTTCCACTGAAGTGTCCGCCGTATGGTGATAATGACAGTGTTGCAAAACACTGTTGACTTCCTCCTGTGGAACACACCGTCTCAGTAATTGATCAGCACAACGTTTAAACAGGTATGGTTCATCCCAGACATAGTGCTTGACTTCTTTGAAGAACTTCTTCCGTTGCTGAGTATCCATTCCAATGGCCATTTTCTGATACAATATAATTGACATAGTCAGCATACCAAGGGACTTCCTGTTGTTTCATGGAAAACAGTTGTTCATCTGGAAAAGTTTCTTTGATTATTAGTTCTTTGTCAGCTGTTTCTCCATTCTCGAGCCTCGATAAGTGATCTGCCACCTGGTTTTCTGTTCCTTTCCTGTCTCGGATCTCCACGTCAAATTCTTGCAAAAGAAGTATCCAACGGATCAATCTGGGTTTGGCATCTTTCTTTGTGATCAGATATTTGATCGCTGAATGATCTGTGTAGACCACCACTTTAGGACCCAGCAGATAGGAGCGGAATTTGTCAAAAGCGTACACAACTGCTAGCAACTCCTTTTCAGTGGTTGTGTAGTTGAGTTGAGCTTCATTCAGAGTTCTGCTGGAGTAGTAAATGGTGTGGAAAATCTTTGCTTTGCGTTGTCCCAAAACTGCACCTACAGCAAAATCACTAGCATCACACATTACCTCGAATGGAAGGGTCCAATCTGGTGTTACAATGATGGGGGCAGAAAGCAGCTTCTGTTTTAAGATCTCGAAAGCTTCCTGGCATTTTTTTGAAGTTGAAAGGCACATCCTTTTCCAGAAGATTGCAAAGAGGTTTGGCAATCTGGAAAAGTCTTTGATAAATCTCCTGTAAAAACCCTGCATGTCCAAGAAAACTCCGAATCCCTTTGACAGATGTGGTGGGGAGGTAGTTTTTCAATTGTCTCGATCTTTGCTTTGTCTACCTCGATTCCCTTTTGTGAGATCCGGTGTCCAAGAACAATGCCTTCTTGCACCATGAAGTGGCATTTCTCCCAGTGAGTACCAGGTTTGTATCTTCGCACCTTTGTAATACCTGTTCCAAATTTTGCAAACAATGGTCAAAAGAATCTCCAAATACAGAAACATCATCCATAAAAACCTCCATACTCTGCTCCAGCATGTCTGAGAAGATGGCCATCATGCAACGCTGAAATGTAGCAGGGGCATTACAATCCAAATGGCATCCTTCGGAAAGCAAAAGTACCATAGGGACATGTAAATGTAGTTTTTCTCCTGGTTTCTGGTGCGATGGGAATCTGATTGTACCCTGAATATCCGTCCAGAAAGCAATAGAACTCATGTCCTGCCAGCCTGTCTAACATCTGGTCAATAAATGGTAGCGGAAAATGGTCCTTCCTCGTGGCCTTGTTAAGTTTCATGTAGTCCATGCATACTCTCCATCCAGTCACTGTTCTTGTTGGGATCTTTCAACTTTGGGGGAAGCTTCCTCTGAATGATGGCGCTGCATTCTTCTGTCAAAGCTATTGTCTCGTAATCTCCCAATCTTCGTTTTCGTGAAAGAATGTCTTTCATGAATTTTACATAGCTGGGCATTTGTTCCAAAGCTTCTGCAAAAGGTATGTTAATTTGCAGCTTTTTGAAAATCTCCAAGAAACGAGAAAAACTGTTGTCCAATTTGTTTTTTGAAGACGCTGAGGGAAAGGTGGTGGTGTGAGTGATCTCTTTTTCTTTTTCCTTTGTTCTTTTTCTTCCATATGTGGAACTGCATCTTTTGGAACTTCCTCAGCAGCTGTTTTGACTCCAACATCTTTGTTGATCTCAGTCAGTACCACCTTTAAGGTAATGGATTGACATTGCTCATTCCCTCGGTTCCTTGGATTTGGTTCTGTGTTGCTGGGAAGATTACCTGGCGGTCTGTAGCTCTGAGCATCGGCCAGTTGTCCGATTTGATTCTCCAGTGCTTTGATGGAAGCTGATTGGCTCTGAATCATGGCTTCATATCTTTTAATTGAGCTAACATCTCTGCCATCACTGGTTCATTTGTCTGCTCCTGGCCTTTGTTCTGTTGCTGGAATCCAGGTGGTGGATAGTTCCGCTGTTGGCCTGAATTGTTGCTCCATGAAAAATTAGGATGATTCCTCCACCCTGGATTGTAGGTGTTGGAATATGGATTGTTCCCATGTCTGTTGAAATTGTTGACATAATTCACCGTTTCTTCAAGTTGGTTTGGTTCTGGTGCTCCTCCATATGGTGAACTTGTGGATCCAGTGGTAAGAGTCTCCATGAATTGCATATCTGATCTAGTTTGGTGTTGACTGCTGTATTGGCTCCAACTTCATAAATTCCTGCAATTCTTTGAATTAGACTTCTTTCTGTTGGCCACAAGGAATTGTTGTTGGCCATTTCTTCGATTAGTTCCCAGGCTTGATCTTCTCCTTTTGCCATTAAAGCTCCTCCAGCAGCAGCATCGATTGTGGTTCTCATTATTCCAGAAAGTCCATTATAGAAAGTGTGACTTGAAGCCATTTTGGAATCTCATGGTGAGGACATTTCCGGAGCAAATCTTTGTATCTTTCCCAAGCTTCGTACAGGGATTCTGAATCTTGCTGCACAAAGGATGTGATGTCATTTCTCAACTTTGCAGTTCTGGCTGGTGGAAGTATTTTGCAAGGAATTTTGTGGCTAGAGCGTTCCAAGTTGTGATAGAACCTGCTGGTAATGAATGTAGAACTGCTTTTGCTCTGTCTTTTAAGGAATATGGAAAAAACCCTCAGTCTCATTGCTTCTTCTGATGCTCGACTGTAATTGAAAGTGCTGCAAACTTCCAGGAAGTTGCTGATGTGAGCATTAGTATCTTCAGTCGCATTTCCTCCAAACTGAACTGTTTGCTGAATCATCTGAATGCAAGTTTTGATGTCACCCGCATTTGCTGGTAAAGGAGGGAAGAACAATACAGGAAATGAGGCCATCTACCACTGGAATGGTTCTGTCTCGATGGGTATTGGTGGTGCAACCTCCAAAGGTTCAGGTTACATGTTGACTAAGGCTTCTTGGCCTTCTCGCCTTTCCTTCTCAACTGTCTGATGGTTCTTTCAATTTCTGGTCAAGCGGTCGGATTTCAAAGCTTCTGGTTCGACTCATGAAGTTCTGAGAACCTGTAACACAAGAAAACAGAAATAATAAGTAAAAAGAAATTAGATACAAGTAAAGGTATCTAACCCCTAAACTAATAGTAAAAGATAACTAAGTCCCCGGCAACGGCGCCAAAAACTTGACCGGTGTGTAAACACACACGTATAACGCAAGCGCACGTATCGTTCAAGTAGTATAAAAATATCGATCCCACGAGGACTTAATTCCTACTATTGTTATTAATTATTTATCTATTTATTTACATGTATCTAATTAAATGGAGAAGAGAATGATTGTTTGATTGGTTGAAAGTGGTTTTACCAAATAAATAAATAAATAAAAAGACAAAAGAAAACACTAAGGAAAATAACAAAAGACACAAAGATCTAGGGTTGTGAATCATTCTAATATCATTTTAAGATGAAGTGGTTATTTTAAAGTTGGGTAATATATTGATTTACTAACCTGGAACACTAAATTATGTGTAAGCCTCTGTCGATGGTCAGACACAAATACCCAGTTTAACCCAATTGAACCATATGTCTATGTCAACCAAATTATCTGGATTCATTAAGTTTAAGTTCCAATTAGGCTACCCCCCCCGACAGGTATATTCCTATCCTGTAAGGAATCTATTAAAGGGTTATCTATCCTCAAGGAAGATCGTGGGCTATCAAGTCTAAGGCTGAAACCTAAAATCCATGTCTAGTTCATTTTAGATTACCCAATCAATCCTATTGGTGATCAGGCAACAGAAGCATTAAGCTAAGACTTAATAAACAACCTTTAAATACCCAAACTATAAAATAACCCCTTTAAACCGGGGTGATATTAAAAGTCATCACAACCCCAGATAACTAACACATAACTAGGACTAGTAAAAACTTAAAAGTAAAAGACATATAAGTAAAAATACTGAAAAGTAAAAGACATAAAATAAAATAAAATAAAATGAAATAAAATAAAATGCTAAGGTAAAAGGAATTACTTCTACTAAATACTATTTAGAATCTCCTTATATAATATATTAACTTCAAATCAAGTTAACCAGCCATAAAGGCGGAACCAAATAACCAGCCATAAAGGCGGAATTAAAATTTAATTACCAACCGACCATCTGGCGGTATCATTTTAGTCAATATTTTAAATAGTGAATATATTATTTTAAGGGAGATTAACTAAATAGTAACAGTAAAAGATTACCTTTTACCCTAGCTGGAGAAATTACCTCCTCATGGTAAATAGTAAAAACGTAGAAAGTAAAAGGTAAAAATAAATACTACTACTATTCAAAAGTAACTATTATTACTACAAAACGTAATTAAAATTATTACAAAACTAAAAAAAACTACTAAAACTTTAGAAACTAGAGAGAGACACTCTCTTCTTAGACGGATTGAAGAGTCGGAAGGAATGTGTAGAAATCAATGTGAAATTATAAATTCTTAACGATGGCGCATTCGGGCGTCGCGACGCCAAGGGTAGCGTCGGCGAACTGGAACAGTATTAAGACGTTGGCACAAAGGACGTATTCGGAGATATTAAATGTAAAGATTAGAACAATTTATCGACACTACTTGGTAAAGGTGGGACATAATTAAAAAATTTTAAGAAACAATAGAGCGAAACTCCAATTTAAAACGGAATTAATAAAAAGCATGAGTGAAAGAACTCAAATTTGGAAAACGAATTGGAATATCTCAACTAGTGATAATCTGAAAGGCTGACTGTCTCATGAATATGATAGTCGCTGCAGACGAAAGATTGGATCGTCATCTGAATCTGGCTAAGATTCATAAGGCCGTGCATCGCGTGGCGTTGCTCAGTGGTCATTAAGCTGAAAGCTGGAACACATAGCGTTACCTCATATGGATGTCGGAAATCATTAGTGATATCTGTGGCATGTGGAACTCAATTATTATGCCGTCGTTGAGACGTGGCACTGTCCTGACGTCATGGGATCGTTGGCAATGTGCTGACGCATGACGACGCGATGCATGACGTCGCGAACACGTTAGTAATTCTTCGTGATGACGCGTGTCAACACGTGAGCAAATTCAAAGTTTCTCAAATTCTACATCCGTACCCGGCGCACATTAGCAGACTCCTTTACACTGTGACGTAGCGAAAGTCGAGCGACGCGAAAAAGAAAAAAAAAAATCCCTGCTGACGCATTGATGTTGTCCGGTTTTGACCCCAAATTGCCTCCAGTGCTATCCAAACTTTATTTATCTGCAAAATAAAAACAAAAACACATCAAAACGTTCATATAACTCAAGAAACTATACAAAATATAAGGTTAAAAGTGAAATAGGAACTGATATAAATACCACTCATCAAAGTATGGAGGATTGACCGGCGTAAACACACACGTATAACGCAAGCTTACGTATCGTTCAGTAGTATAAAAAGTATCGATCCCACGAGGACTTAAAACCTTTTCTATTAATTTTTATGAGGTTAACTGTTACTGTATCTAACAGATTGATTTGATTTGGTTGGAAAAAGGCGATGATTCTAAATTTAAAAAAGTAAATAAATTTTTGGATAAGTGAAATGATGAAAATTTAATTTTTATAAAAACTATCCAGGGTTGTGACTTATTTCAATATTATTTAAAGATGACGTAGTAGTTAGTTATTCCTATAGTTGGGTAATATATCATTTATTAACCTGAAACACTAATTTATGTAAAAGCCTCTTCCGCTGGTCAAATTACAATACCTAGTATAATCCGATTGAACCATATGCCTATGTCACCACCAAATTACCTAGATTCATTAAGATTAAGTTCCAATTATGGCTACCCCCGCCGACAAGTATATTCCTATCCTGTAAGGAAATCTATTAAAGGGTTATCTATCCTCAAGGAAGATCGTGGGCTTGAGTCTAAGGTCTTCTTAAATTAAAATCCCTATGTCTAGTCATTTTACGTTTACCTAATCAATTTAATAATGGCCAGTTATAGAAAGAACATTAAGATTAAGACTCAATAAATAATCTTTAAATTACCCAAACTATAATCTAACCCTTATAAACCGGTTTAATTGAAATTCATCACAACCCTAGATAACTAACTTAGCTACGACACATAATTAAGGCTAAAACTAAAAGACTTAAAATAAAATTACATAAAAAGGTAAATGCGGTAAAATAAAATAAATGCTGAAAGTGAATTAAAATAAAATTGCTAAGGTAAAAGGAATTACTTCTTCTTATACTAATTAGATTCTCCCATAATATAATATAAGCTTGCAAAAATTTCCAGCCAGCCATAAAGGCGGAATCATTTTAACCAGCCATAAAGGCGGAATGAAACAACCAGCATAAAGGCGGAATCAAAAAAACCAGCCATAAAGGCGGAATGAAAACAACCAGCCATATATAGGCGGAATTAAATTACCAACCGACCAATCTGGCGGTATCCTATTAAGTCCAATTTAAAACATTGAATATATTATAATTATGAGAGAATAATCTAAGAAGCAATAGTAAAAGAATTACCTTTTACCCTAGCCAAGGGAAGTTACCTCCTTATAATGAGTAGTAAAAACTGTAAAATAAAGAAAGTAAATTATTATTATTACAGAACTTAATTAAAAATTACAAAAACTTTATTAAAGAAAAGAAACAGAGAGAGAAGAACTCCCTAACTACATCAAAGAAGTGGGAGAATGGTACAACAAAAACTGAAATATCGAGCTCTATTTATAGGCGTTGAGGGGTTCCGGAGTCGCGACGCTAAAGGGTTCCGCGTCGCGACACTCGCTACAGTAACATGTGGCACAATGACGGCTTGACACATGGGAGGCGGCTAAGAGATCAGATCCTTATCGATGACGTGGCACTGTTTATTGACGTCATTGCTTAGTAACTCCGTGAGATGTCGACAACATCAGATCGCGACACGTGGCGATGCGCACATTAGTACTCCGTTGAGAGTGTCGACACGTGGCACGGCGCAAGATAGTGTTGATGATGATTGTCGGCATAGTAGGATGATGAACACGTGGCAGGCGCAAGTTAGCAAATCTTCTGTGATGGTGACACGTGGCACGGCGCACGTTAGCAAAGTCAAAAACTTCTCAAATTCTTACCGTGACCCGTCGCACTTAGCAGATCCGGCGCATGCTGGGCGTCGCGGCGCGCAATGCTCCAGCGTCGCGACGCGAAAGAGACGAAATATTCCTGTTGACGCATTTTTGTCCGGTTTGCCTCAAATTGCCTCCAGTGCTTTCCAAACGTTATTTATCTGCAAAATAACAACCAAAAACACATCAAAACGTTCACAAGATTCAAGAAACTATACAAAATATAAGGTTAAATGAGTGGGAAATAGTGATATAAATACCACTCATCACACCCTCAACCCTAACATTTGCTAGTCCTCGAGCAAAACATAGAATAACATTAAATAAATAACTAAGCCACTTTCGTAGGATCACGGTTGCATTTAGCATATGCAACAAGCCTTTAAAACCCTAGGTTGTCCCTAGTGGACGAGTTGTAGTCTCGTGAGGGGTTACAGCAATGATACCCACAAACATTTTACAAAAGTAAAAAGGTAGTAAAACTAATGCACACAAAAGCAAAAAGATAAGCGAAAAGAGAATAAGTTAGTGACTAATCAGGTGAAATTTCTACTCAAATGGACGTAGTTGTGTTGTTTCTTTCTAAATTACCGAATAAGTAAAAATTCTCGATTATTTTTACCATTCTTCATATACACAGCTAACAAAATATTAAACAACTCATTTTGCCCACAACAGTCATAAGTGCAGTGATAAGAGAGTAATATTTTTGTCCTAAAGTTCTATCAGATTTCACACCTTTTGGTAGCAATGGGAATAATTTTCTGATTTTTCTGATTTTTTCTTTGATTTTTCTCTATTTTTTATTTATATACAATACCTTCCGTCTATATAGCGAGCTTTAGGTCGGTGGCTCCCAAACCAGTTGGTTTTAGGGCCACAGGTGTTAAGACACCCCTACGGACTTAATTACCCAGACTTCAGATATATAATATATTATATATATATATATATATATATATTATTTTGCAGTATCTTTGATCCATGTAACGAGCTTTGGGCCAGTGACTCCCAAACCAGTTGGTTTTAGGGCACTAGGTTTGTAAAAACACCCTTACAGACTTAATAATCCGGATCTTAGATACTTTATTTTTGTAAATCAGAATTTTTTTTTGACTCCATCACTATTAGAGATGCTTCCTCCAATTAAACTAGAGAACTGAATATTACAAAACTTTTCAATTTAGCTCATGACCGTATGTTACTATGCATATTAATACCTGCCAACTGAGAATATGAAAATCCATTTTAGTCAGTATTATGGAGGAATTTACAAATTAAATAATTTAAAATGAAATAAACAAAAATTAACTTGTTTCAAAATAGGTTTGAGATACGTCTCAGGAGTGGAAACTCCTTACTCGGCTATCTCTTACCAATTCCACCTTTTTAGTCAAAACACAAAAATGCAAAATATTTTTGTAATTTTTTTGAAAATTTTTCAATTTTTTTGTATTTTTTGAAAAATTTTGGACTGAAAATAAAAACAACATACAAACTAAAAACAAGATACTAATCAACTAATTTCCTCCCCCAAACCTAAATGAGACATTGTCCCCAATGTCTTAAAAAGTAGAAGAAGAGTTTAGAAGGTCGTACCTGGTTAGCTGAAAATTTACAGGAATTTAAAGGTTAAGATCCAGATTAACACGGCGCCTCTTACCACGATCGTCCTCAGACCAATTTATCTTTGAAATGATAGGGTCAACTTGTGGTTCATAAGCTATGAGTTGGTCTATTAGATCCGGAGCAAGTCTGGCAGTGAAGAGGAGTTCTTTCATAGGTTTTGACACGAACCCATTTCTCCGAGCATCATCAAGAAACACACAAAGAAAAATCATAGAATCCATCAACGTGAGCAGTCCAATGGGTTTTGGTTGTATATTCAGGTTCGCCCAAGATAGTTACAATAAAAATTTCCTCCAATGTGCCCAAGCCACCTGGCAAAGCAATAAAAGCATCAGCACGGTTAATCATTTCTACCAAACGTTCAGACATACCTGATACGATAGTTCCTCTCCGTTTGATGATCCAATAAGATTTGCCTCTGCCAAGGGTTTTGGGACGATTCCCAAAACGTCACTGCCTCCTTCTTGTACGGCCTTTGAACGATCCCCATAAGTCCGAGATTTCCTCCGCCATATATTAAGTGCATATTCCTTGCAGCTAAAACTCGACCCAATTCATGTGCTGCTTCTATGTATTGTGGTTTAGTACCAACAGTACTACCGCCAAAACACACATAGTTTTCAACTCGTCTTCTTGAAGTGGCTTCCATTGGTTACTCTGGATGTCTTCAAAAGTGCAATGATGAGTTGATTTATAATACCTGAAAAGGGTGAGTAAAAATAGTACAAGTATCTTCCAAAGGACGATTAGTAGCAAAATAGTAAAATAGATCGTGATAATAAAAAAAAAATCGGATCCTGTCGGAGGGGAAACTAAAAGAAAACAACAAAACAAATCACAATAAGAAAAGACAAAGAGATATAATATGTACAATAATTTAAGCTTGATTAACGTCTATGCGTCAGGGACAAGCTTCCCATCCAATTTTCTTATAAATTGGCAAACATGGTCTTTTGAGTCAGATTCCCAAGACTTAACTGTTGTCTTTCTTTTTGAAAATTGTGTATGAATCTGCGAATTCTATGTGAACATATCCACTGGGATGCGTCTCAAGAGTCGAAGATATATCATCTAAAGACTCTTACTCAAGCCATCCCTAATGAATTTAATTTTGTCTTCGCGATTATCAGACACCATTCCTAAAGAACGACAACGAGTATTGCAATTCCAACGTGCACATTTGTAACAAACACCCATTTCTTAGCTCTTCGTTTCTTTGCATAGGTGCTTCTTCCAAAACCAGGAAGATGTGAAATAAAAGAATCAGAAGACTCACCTGCCAATCGGACTCGTGCTTCAATTACCCAACGAATGTCATTGGGCAATCCATGGATCATCAGTAGTCTCATTCGTTCCAAGCGAGCTTTGTAAACTTTTATTAGAGATTTTTGAGGGAGATAAGGAAATTGCTTGTGAAGATTGCGAGAGAGCTTCTTCCATCTTGAAATGACTTAATCTGCAAAAACTAAAACACCAAATTAAATCACACCAAATCACAATATATACAAAAATTGCATGGGTTGCCTCCCTGCAAGCGCTAAGTTTAATCGTCGTCAGCTAGACGTGACTCTCGAACATTTATGCTGGATCTGAAAGTGTGACACTTTCTTTTTGTCGCTCAAATGATTCTCCCCATTAGTGCTTGACACGCTGACTGTTAACCTTTAATGTGTGTTGGTGTTGGGATCCAGTAACTCAACGGCTCCATATAGTAAAACCTGAGTGATCACAAATGGTCCAGACCACCTAGATTTCAACTTTCCAGGGAAAAGTTTCAATCTCGAGTTGTACAACAATTCATTGAGTTGGTGAAATATTTTCTCTCCTGCAGCTTGTGAGTCAAGATTCAACTTCTTCAGTGCCCAATACGCCTTGTGTTCAAGCTCAACTGGCAGATGGCATGTTTTCCCAAACACCAATCGATATGGAGACATACCAATGGGTGTCTTGTAAGCTTTTCGGTATGCCCATAATGCATCATCTAGTTTTGTAGACCAGTCCCTCCTTGTTGATCCAACGGTTCTTTCTAGGATTCTCTTGATATCCCTGTTAGAACCTCAACCTGTCCATTTGACTGTGGATGAGTAAGAGTGGCAACTTAGTGAGTAACTCCGTATTTGGAAGGAGTGCATCGAAGTATTGTTGCAGAAATGAGAGCCACCATCGCTGATGATTGCTCGAGTGTTCCAAAACGAGTGAAAATATTCTTTTTCAGGAATTTGTTCACCACTTTGGAATCATTGGATGGCAAGTGCAATTGCTTCAACCCATTTGGAGACGTAGTCTACAGCAACCAGGATGTACAGGTTTCCAAATGATGGAACAAAGGGTCCCATGAAATCAATCCCCATACATCGAATATCTCCACTTCCAGAATGTTTTGCAACGGTCCTTCGTTTCTCTTCGAAATATTCCCCGTTCTCTGGCACCTGTCACATTGAAAAGCAAAAAGATAAGCATCTTTAAAAAGTGTGGGCCAAAACAACCTGATTGAAGGACTTGGGCTGCAGTTTTGTTTCCGCTGAAGTGTCCGCCGTATGGTGATGAATGACAGTGTTGCAAAACACTGTTGACCTCCTCCTGTGGAACACACCGTCTCAATATTTGATCAGCACAGCATTTAAACAGGTACGGTTCATCCCAGACATAGTGCTTGACTTCTTTGAAGAACTTCTTCCGTTGTTGAGGTGTCCATTCCAACGCCATTTTCCTGATACAATGTAGTTGACATAGTCAGCATACCAAGGGAACTTCCTGTTGTTTCATGGCGAACAGCTGTTCATCTGGAAAAGTTTCTTTGATTGATAATCTTTGCCAGCTGTTTCTCCATTCTCAAGCCTCGATAAGTGATCTGCCACCTGGTTTTCTGTTCTTTCTTGTCTCGGATATCCACGTCAAATTCTTGCAAAAGAAGTATCCAACGGATCAATCTGGGTTTGGCATCTTTCTTTGTGATCAGATATTTGATCGCTGAATGATCTGTGTAGACCACCACTTTGGGACCCAGCAGATAGGAGCGGAATTTGTCAAAAGCGTACACAACTGCTAGCAACTCTTTTCAGTGGTTGTGTAGTTGAGTTGAGCTTCATTCAGAGTTCTGCTGGAGTAGTAAATGGTGTGGAAAATCTTTGTTTGCGTTGTCCCAAAACTGCACCTACAGCAAAATCACTAGCATCACACATTACCTCGAATGGAAGGGTCCAATCTGGTGCTACAATGATGGGGCAGAAATCAGCTTTTGTTTTAAGATCTCGAAAGCTTCCTGGCATTCTTTGGTGAAGTTGAAAGGCACATCCTTTTCCAGAAGATTGCAAAGAGGTTGGCAATCTTGGAAAAGTCTTTGATAAATCTCCTGTAAAAACCTGCATGTCAAGAAAAAACTCCGAATCCCTTTGACAGATGTTGGTGGAGGTAGTTTTTCAATTGTCTCGATCTTTGTTTGTCTACCTCGATTCCCTTTTGAGAGATCGTGTCCAAGAACAATGCCTTCTTGCACCATGAAGTAGCGTTTCTCCCAGTTGAGTACCAGGTTTGTATCTTCGCACCTTGTAATACATGTTCCAAATTTTGCAAAAAATGGTCAAAGAATCTCCAAACACAGAAAAATCATCCATAAAACCTCCATACTCTGCTCCAGCATGTCTGAGAAGATGGCCATCATGCAACGCTGAAATGTAGCAGGGGCATTACATAATCCAAATGGCATCCTGCGGAAAGCAAAAGTACCATAGGGACATGTAAATGTAGTTTTCTCCTGGTCTTTGTGCGATGGCAATCTGATTGTACCCTGAATATCCATCCAGAAAGCAATAGAACTCATGTCCTGCCAGCCTGTCTAACATCTGTCAATAAATGGTAGCGGAAAATGGTCATTCCTCGTGCCTTGTTAAGTTTCCTGTAGTCCATTGTTAAGTTTCCTGTAGTCCATGCATACTCTCCATCCAGTCACTGTTCTTGTTGGGATCAGCTCGTTCTTTTCATTAGTGACCACAGTAATTCCTCCTTTCTTTGGTACACACTGCATAGGACTTACCCAAGTGCTATCTGAGATGGGGTAAATGATGCCAGCATCCAACCATTTGATGATTTCTTTCTTCACAACTTCCTTCATGATTGGATTGAGTCTCCGTTGATGCTCCACTATGGGTTTGTATTCATCATTCATCAGAATCTTGTGCATGCAAAACGATGGACTAATGCCTCGAATGTCTGCTATAGTCCAGCCAATGGCTCTTTGTGCTCTCGTAATACTCTCAGTAGCTTTTCTTCCTGATCCAATGTTAGAGAAGAAGAAATAATAACAGGTAATTCAGAAGAGTTTCCTAGAAATGCATACCTGAGATGGCTCGGAAGTAACTTTAGTTCCAGCTGCGGTGGTTCTTCAATCGAAGGTTTGATTCGATCTTTCTTTGGCAGTTCCAAGCTTTCAACTGGTGGTGTTACTTTGAATCGGAATGGTTTGTCAAGGTAGTTGATACATTCCAAGATTTCAGCATCTAGCTCGGTCAGTCATGTTGGTGATGCAAGCTTCAAGTGTATCTGTGGGATTTTGACTCAGTATCTGAATGATATTATCAATAACATCAACTCTGAAGCATTCTTCTTCTTCCTTTTCATCACTCGGAAATTTCATGGTTTTGAAAACATTAAATGTCACTTCTTGGTCCTGCACTTTCATGGTTAGTTCTCCTTTTTGCACATCAATCACAGTTTTACCTGTAGCCAAAAATGGTCTCCCAAGAATGATAGTTATTTCTTTGTCTTCTTCCATGTCAAGGATGATGAAGTCTGCTGGAAGGATGAGTTTGTCAACTTTGACAAGCCATTTTCAACGACCCCTCTCGGAAATGCGAGCGTTCGATCAGCAAGTTGTAAAGATACCGAGGTAGGCATTGCTTCTCCAATTTGCAGTTTCCTGTAAATAGAAAAAGGCATTAAATTAACACTAGCACCTAAATCACATAAAGCCTTACCGATGATGTTCTCCAATGGTGCAAGGTACAGTAAAACTGCCAGGATCTTTCAACTTTGGGGGAAGCTTCCTCTGAATGATGGCGCTGCATTCTTCTGTCAAAGCTACTGTCTCGTAATCTCCCAATCTCCGTTTTCGTGAAAGAATGTCTTTCATGAATTTTACATAGCTGGGCATTTGTTCCAAAGCTTCTTCTGCAAAAGGTATGTTAATGTGCAACTTTTTGAAAATCTCCAAGATACGAGCAAATTGTTTGTCCAATTTGTTTTTCTGAAGACGCTGAGGGAAATGTGGTGGTGGAGTGATCTGTTCTTTTTCTTTTCCTTTGCTTCTTTTTCTTTTGCTTCTTTTTCTTCCATATGTGGAACTGCATCTTTTGGAACTTCCTCAGCATGTTTTGACTCCAACATCTTTGTTGATCTCAGTACCACTCTTTAAGGTAATGGCTTGACATTGCTCCTTCCCTCGGTTCCTTGGATTTGGTTCTGTGTTGCTGGGAAGATTACCTGGCGGTCTGTAGCTCTGAGCATCGGCCAGTTGTCCGATTTGATCCAATGCTTTGATGGAAGCTGATTGGCTCTGAATCATGGCTTCATATCTTTTTAATTGAGCTAACATCTCTGCCATTCACTGGTTCATTGTCTGCTCCTGCCTTTGTTCTGTTGCTGGAATCCAGGTGGTGGATAGTTCCGCTGTTGGCCTGAATTGTTGCTCCATGAAAAATTAGGATGATTCCTCCACCCTGGGTTGTAGGTGTTGGATATGGATTGTTCCTCTGTCTGTTGAAATTTTTGACATAATTCACCGTCTCTTCAAGTTGTTGTTGTGGTTCTGGTACTCCTCCATATGGTGAACTTGTGGATCCAGTGGTAAGAGTCTCCATGAATTTGCATATTTGATCTAGCTTGGTGTTGACTGCTGTATTGGCTCCAACTTCATAAATTCCTGCAATTCTTTGAATTAGACTTCTTTCTGTTGGCCACAAGGAATTGTTGTTGGCCATTTCTTCGATTAGTTCCCAGGCTTGATCTTCTCCTTTTGCCATTAAAGCTCCTCCAGCAGCAGCATCGATTGTGGTTCTCATTATTCCAGAAGTCCATTATAGAATGTTTGGACTTGAAGCCATTTTGGAATCTCATGGTGTGGACATTTCCGGAGTAAATCTTTATACCTTTCCAAGCTTCGTAAAGAGTTTCAGAATCTTGTTGCACAAAGGATGTGATGTCATTCCTCAGCTTTCCGGTTCTGGCTGGTGGAAAGTATTTTGCAAGAAATTTGGTGGCTAAAGCGTTCCATGTTGTGATAGACCCAGCTGGTAATGAATGTAGCCAAGCTTTAGCTCTGTCCTTCAAGGAGTATGGGAAGACACGCAGTCTCATTGCTTCTTCAGCTTCTCGGTTGTAATTGAAAGTACCGCAAACTTCCAGGAAGTTGCTGATGTGGGCATTAGGATCTTCAGTTGCATTTCCTCCAAACTGAACTGACTGCTGAATCATCTGAATGCAAGTTTTGATGTCACCCGCATTTGCTGGTAAGGGAGGAAATACTATGCATGAAATGAGTCTGTCAACCACCGGAATGGTTCTGTCTCGAATGGGAATTGGTGGTGCAATCTCCAAAGGTTCAGGTTCCATGTTGACTAAGGCTTCTTGGGCTTCTCGCCTTTCCCTTCTCAACTGTCTGATGGTTCTTTCAATTTCTGGGTCAAGCGGTTGAAGTTCAAAGATTCTGGTTCATCTCATGAAGTTTCTGAGAACCTGAAACACAAGAAAAAAAAACAATAAGTAAAAATAAAATTAGATACAAGTAAAAGTATCTAACCCCTAAACTAATAATAAAAGATAAATAAGTCCCCGGCAACGGCGCCAAAAACTTGACCGGCGTAAACACACACGTATAACGCAAGCGTACGTATCGTTCAAGTAGTATAAAAAGTATCGATCCCACGAGGACTTAAAACCTTCTCTATTAATTTTTATGAGGTTAACTGTTTACTGGTATCTAACAGATTGATTTGATTGGTTGGAAAAAGGCGATGATTCTAAATTTAAAACAAGTAAATAAATTTTTGCTTAAGTGAAATGATGAAAATTAATTTATAAAAACTATCCAGGGTTGTGATTTATTTCAATATTATTTAAAAGATGAAGTAGTTATCCTATAGTTGGGTAATATATCAATTTATTAACCTGAAACACTAATTTATGTAAAAGCCTCTTCCGATGGTCAATTACAAATACCTAGTATAATCCGATTGAACCATATGCCTATGTCAACCAAATTACCTAGATTCATTAAGATTAAGTTCCAATTATGGCTACCCCCGCCCGACAGGTATATTCCTATCCTGTAAGGAAATCTATTAAAGGGTTATCTATCCTCAAGGAAGATCGTGGGCTATTGAGTCTAAGGTCTTAAACTTAAAATCCCTATGTCTAGTTCATTTTAAGTTTACCTAATCAATTTAATTAATGGCCAGTTAATTAAAGAACATTAAGATTAAGACTCAATAAATAAATCTTTAAATTACCCAAACTATAATCTAACCCTTATAAACCGGTTTAATTGAAATTCATCACAACCCTAGATAACTAACTTAGCTACGACACATAATTAAGGCTAAAAACTTAAAAGACTTAAAATAAAATTACATAAGGTAAATGCGGTAAAATAAATGCTGAAAGTGAATTAAAATAAAATTGCTAAGGTAAAAGGAATTACTTCTTCTATATACTAATTAGATTTCTCCCATAATATAATATAAGCTTTGCAAAACATTTCCAGCCAGCCATAAAGGCGGAATCATTTTAACCAGCCATAAAGGCGGAATGAAAACAACCAGCCATAAAGGCGGAATATCAAAATAACCAGCCATAAAGGCGGAATGAAAACAACAACCGCCATATAGGCGGAATTAAATTACCAACCGACCAATCTGGCGGTATCCTTATTAAGTCCAATTTAAAACATTGAATATATTATAATTATGAGAGAATAATCTAAGAAGCAATAGTAAAAGAATTACCTTTTACCCTAGCAAAGGGAAGTTACCTCCTCATAATGAGTAGTAAAAACTGTAAAATAAAGAAAGTAATTATTATTATTACAGAACTTAATTAAAAATTACAAAACTTTATTAAAAGAAACTTAAAGAGAGAAGAACTCCCTAACTACATCAAAGAAGTGGGAGGAAATGGTACAACAAAAACTGAAATATCGAGCTCTATTTATATGCGCGGATGGGGGTCCGGAGTCGCGACGCTAAAGGGTTCCGCATCGCGACGCTCGCTACAGTAACATGTGGCACAATGACGGCTTGACATGTGGCGAGGCGGCTAAGAGATCAGATCCTTATCCGATGACGTGGCACTGTTCATGACGTCATTGCTTACGTCATGCTGAGTATGATTGTCGGCAGCATCAGATTGCGACACGTGGCGATGCGCACATTAGTAACTCCGTTGAGATGTCGACACGTGGCACGGCGCAAGATAGTGTTGATGATGATTGTCGGCATAGTAGGATGATGACACGTGGCAGGCGCAAGTTAGCAAATCTTCTGTGATGGTGACACGTGGCACGGCGCACGTTAGCAAAGTCAAACTTCTCAAATTCTGACCCGTTGACCCGACGCACTTTAGCAGATCCGGCGCATGCTGGGCGTCGCGGCGCGCAATGCTCCAGCGTCGCGACGCGAAAGAGACGAAAATATTCCTGTTGACGCATTTTTGTCCGGTTTTGCCTCAAATTGCCTCCAGTGCTTTCCAAACTTTATTTATCTGCAAAATAACAACAAAACACATCAAAACGTTCACAAGATTCAATGAGTGTAAGCCTCTTCCAGGATTTCGTCCTCCGCTTCCTTTTCCATCTTTGGCCACTTTTCTGGGTCCGGTTCCAGCGCCAAAGCCACCTTATGGTGGGATAGCAAAACCCTCATTTTCTTTTTCCAAGTGGTGAAATCCCCTTTTCCGTCAAATATTCCAATATCGAGTCTCATCGTCGACATTTCTATTTCTTTTAACCCAGAGACTCAATCGGCAACTCAAGGTCTTGATCACTCAAACTTTCACTTGGCAACCCAAAGTCTTAAACACCCAAGCAGCACTCGGCTACACAGTACTTCAACTTATGGAATAGGAATTGCAGAAACAGTTATACACACAGGAATCAAACACGCCAATTAACACCAGACTCCTGATCACCCAACAACACTTTCGCAATTACTCACGACAATTACTTCGCCAAACAGCAATCGGCTACACTCTCGGCAATTGTTCAACCAAACTGTAATTCGGAAACCCTAATCTTGGATGCCACTCTTATCAGCAACTTCAATTTCTTATATAGCAAACTCAGACTTGGTTTGCAGCCTTTGAAGCCCTAATTTGGCAAGTCAACAGGTCGGTAACAGGGGAACAAGTTCCTTGTCACTCGATACCCAAATTTGGCAAACACGGCCTTCACTCGGTACACTTGGAGTCGTTACTCGGCAGACACTATCTTGGTTTGCCGCCTTTGATGCCCTAATCGGCAACCAAGGATTTGGATTGACCACTCAAAGAAAGAAGTCTTAAATCAGCAATCCAGAAATTCACTGTAACTTTGAATCTTGGTCGGTCACAGCAACTTTAATCGGTAACTATTGTGGCTTATTCACCTTCGCAGTGCCTTGTTGCACTTGGCGCAGAGTGGTCAGATCGGCGAGTGCTCGGCAATTTAACCAGCAAGATCAGTTCTTGGTCGGCGGCTGCTCAGACTTTGGTCATGGCAGATGAGGTTTTAGTCTTCGGCAAATCAGGCTTTGGTCTCCAGCTCTTGGTCACGGCAGATCTGTCTCTTTAGTCGGCAACTTCAGATCTTGATCGGCAGTCTTGAAGGTAGTCTTGATCGTTAGTTTCCGTTTTGTGGCTGTGTTCTTCAATTTCTCAATTTCTTTCGTCGATGGTTTTGTGCTTCAATTTGCCCCAATTTTCTTTATGTGAATCTTGCCTTCGTTTCTGGTTTTGCCGTGTTCTTCAAAGTTGTCGTTGATGGCTCCTCTGTGTTCTTTGAGTCTTGATTTTTTGCTTTGTGATTGTTTTCCGAGTCTTGATCGGCTGTTCTGAATCGGCAGAAGGTCTTCTTCCTTTGACAAATTTTAGGGATTTGCCTTTTTGCTGAATTTTCTTTCTGTGATCTTGAAGGCTTTTCTTTGGTCTTCTACTTCACCGAATGAAGGAGAGCACTGCACTTTGGGCTTAAATCTACAGTGAGCTAATCGCCAAAACCTTCGGCCCAATGGATTTTCTTTCAAAAAAAAAAGAGTAGCTCTGATACCAATTGTTAATTTTTTGCTTTGATTGTTCGTCAAATCAAATCAATCATCAATCAAGAACGCAAGATTTTACCGTGGTTCGCCGGAAAAATTCCCGACTACATCCACGTTGAACTCCAGAACAAGGAGCTCGCTGCACTAATCAAGTTCAAGATTACACAAGAATCTTGAATCCGTTTACAAACAATAATTTCTTCAATCTCTCAATAAACCATAATCTCTAAAAGTGTCAATCTCTCAAATTACCAATTGAAGATTACACTAACTTGGACTAGGAGCAAGGCTTAACACTTAGCCAAATAAAAGGAGAAAAAATGTAAACAATTAAAATGAAAACCTTTTCTAATTCTCAACATAAGCACCATTTATATATGATGAGCAAATGATGTAAATAGAACAACGGCAAGGATTGCGCCACGTGTCCCTTATCCAACCGATGACACTTTCTATACCCACCCCTTTTTTATCATCACGAGAATTTTGTCACTTTTCATAAAACAAAAAGGTTTCAATAAGCCCTGTTTTTGAAACGGCGATGGAATCGCTGGAATGCTCATCATCTTAATCCATCTAATTTCATCCTCCTAATCGTAATTATAATGAACAACATAAAGGTGTGCGTCAAAAACATAAATATCATATTCAAATTCAATACGGTTCTCAAAAATTATTATCCGTTTAATGTATGTTTGGTATGACTCTTAATAAAAAAAAAAAAAAACTTTTTAAATGTCAAAAACTTTTTTCATATTTTTTATAGTATTTGTTATATTTTAAATAAAATTTTTGAATATTAAAAAAATATTTTCTTCTCTACTAATAAAAACTTAAAATTTGAGCTATATGAATTGATTTCTGAGTTTGAAACAACAAACAATGAGTTTGCGGTTAAATTTTAGTCCACTGACTAAAGAGTGACATGCCTTGGAAACGAACTTGAATACATTGCTTTCTTCGCCTCGACTTACCCTGTGATTAGGGTTTTGTTGCCGGATTTTAGTTTTATATGTAATAGCATTGAAGTATTTAAGTGAAATATGAACATTATTTTAAAGATAAAATTATTAAAAAATCATATTTTTCATATTTATTATAAATAGAAAAACTTACATCTTAACTTGTTTATTCTTTAATCTTATGATTTTAATTTTTATTACTCTTTAGACATTTTTTTTTATTATTATTAAGGGGTTTGACCTTTTTTTTTTTTTTTTTTTTTTTTTTACTCTATAAAGCCAAAAAAAATTGTTCACCAATAGTGTTATTGTTACTTTTTACGTTAGCAATGTTACTGTTCATGTAAATATATTTTGGGTCATGCTAACGAGTACCCTTAAGCCACTCGTTAATGATCTATTTTATGAAAATTTTCACATTATTTTATGAAAATTATAAAAAATTGTCAAAACATTAATTATTTTTTCATTTTTCTCATGAAAATTTTCTTAAAATGAATCCTTAACGAGTGCCCTAAGGATACTTGTTAGCATTTCCCATATTTTTTTTAGGCTTTCAAAAAAATAAGATGTGCCCAAATATATTTTATCTTTTTATCTCTTTTTTGAACATTATATTTTGAAAGCACTTTTTTTTTTATATTTTAAATACACAATAAATTAGTTCCTTTTTAATTTTCTACATACGAATTAAACCATTTATTATAATCACATTATGATTATAAATAAGTAAATACACACTCAAGCAACATCTCATGTGGAAAGATTTGGAGCTTCTGCCCACAACTTCTATGCATAAATGCTATTCCCAAGATTGATATGCTTCTTCCTTTATTGAATCTAGGAAGATTCCAAGGTAGATGACTAGAAAAGGGAGAGTAATAAAGAGCATTGATTTTTATCCTTAAGACGCAATCGTCCTTTCCTTTTCAGGAAGCATTCCTTCTTAAGATCTTCATTGGGAGAGATTCTTTGGTGCAACGATGGTACAGATGACGTGATATCACCAACCAATAATTATTAAACATATAAGATTGTGTTTCCTTTTTTTTAGTCGTTTTTTAAGTTTTTAGCACCGTGACAGTGATGATTGGAGTGTTATACAGATGACTTGGTACCACTGTTGTACCAAAGAATTGCCCTTCATTGGATCCGAAATTTATCCTATAACAATAAATAAATGAAATTCTCATTCCAAATGATGTGAGATAAGTACGAGAACTTATCATTTTGTTTTGGACACCACATCTAAATCATAAGATATCATTATATTGTTGGCTCTCTTGATTTCTTTTTTCTTTTTTCTCTTTGGATCTTTTATGAAAAAATTAAAAGAAGAGTGCCAGTTTGCTTTTGAAGATGAACTAACGGCTATTTGTTGGCGTATTTGTGTGATTTTATCGGGTATTGAAGCCGAATTTGAAAAATCGGATTTTTCGAATTTCAAAAATTTTCTTTAAACTATTAAAATAATTATTTATTTTAATATCGAATATCAAATCGAATTTGGAAATGTCCAAATTACCCAATGGTCGAAATTACCAATATTTGCAAGCTTTTGTATTTTTCTCATTTAGTCCAAATGTGCTAATTACACATTAAGTGTTTCCAAAATACTATCAAAATGATTAATATACTTTAATATACTCAATTACATCCATAAAATGAAAAGCTTCAATTTTAGTATTAGGCATAAACCCTAAAATTCAATTAATCAAATACACCAAAATTGACTTTCAATCTAGTTTTAAACTAATTTTTCCAACATTCTAAGTGTCTCACCACAACAAAATACACACAAAGAATAATAATTCTAGGTTTCCATAAAGTGGCATAAAAACTCTAGAATGTCAACTTACAATTCCTTGAGAAAATAAACTCTAATAACACTTATTAAGTTTAAAGATTCATCACACATGCATACTTACTTCTCCAAAAAAAGCATCCAACAAGTAAAACCCGTATCCAAAAGAGAAAAAATCAAATATACATCTCATGTATTCTAATAAAGCAAGGGAAACAATTTTCTTATTAAAAGATTAATAACCTTACCTTAAATTTAAAAAATCCTCAAGATAAAGCTTTGATTTTGATTTGTTTCATGGTTGAAGAAAATGAACATTCTCCTTTTTATATAAGAACTGGCCGAAAATTAGGCCAAAAGGGAGAGAGAAAATAATTTTTTTTATTTTCAAAACCATTTCAAAGAAAAAGTATCTAATCCTACTAATATCAAACAAAGCCACATGTCACCATTTCTAATATATAACACATGTCATAATCAAAAATGACATATACTTATATATTCAAAATACATTTATTTAAAAATTAAATAATTAATTAATATTTTAATCAATTAATTCATTTAATTAAATATATAATGTATTTCTACATTTATATTAAATGATAAAATACATCCTTGGATTACATGTGTTCCAAATTCATTTGATAATTAATTAATATGTCTCTAATCAAATTATGTATCTAATACATATGTACATTAATTTAGGAAATTACTGAATGTCCCCCGCATGTGTAATTTTTATTTAATCGTTAACCGCTTTCCGAATAATCGATATTATTCGTTATAAGTCGCTCTAGTGCTGTACGAGTATTTTCGATTATGTGAAACTCTCTAAGTTCAGGTATATCCATCACGGAATCTAATTTCATGTTTATAATTCACCCACTCGTAAATTATGACAACCACATATATTCTCACTGAACCATACAATTTGAGATCTTTGCATACATATAATCCTTCCATCATAGGTATCCGAATAAATATCAGAGACATAGATATAATCGTCAAAACTCATAAGGTATAATCTCATCGACGTATAGATCCGCGATTTCCTAATAACACTTAGAACTCATTTCCGAGTGTACAATGGCATGGATTTGATAAATCGCAATCTTATAAAGTGGAGACCTAAATCATGTACGCAGGAATGACATATACTCTTTGGATACATCACCGGATATCATAAGCATCAGTCCACACCCAATTAACAGTCGGATGTCTAACCTAAAAAGGTCGAAGATGTTACTGCCATCAAAGTGTGGAGGATAACTCATATATTCACAGTGGTATCTCCAGTTAAATGACCATTATGATACTCAACTCGAGAAGATTCAAATTGACGCAAGCGTACCATATTTTAGGAATCTTTTATGAGTCGTTCAGTATTCATCCACCATGAACACCTACATGTCTATACGAGTCTCTGTATAATCATGGCTCATTGAGATAAACCATCAGAATCCAATATTCTGATATACAACATATACCGGTCTCCCGGGTTTACTTACGGACCAATGATATAAACCTCAATCAGAAAAAATTCAAGAATGATTCTGTTATAACATTTCTCAATATCAATTGCGACGCTTTTACAATCACGTTATAACTAATCATTCCTAAGACTTGTACATCTTTACCATTTAAAAGAAAATATATCGACGAAAATATATATTTCATTCATAATAAAATATTGTTCATACACGTATTTACAGGAAAATACTGAGAAATTAACACGCCGAGTACCAACTCCAACAATTTCTCCACTTACTCTAGTGGCAAAACCGATTATATATATACCCATCACATCTGCATGTATATCAACTAACTTAGGAGGAATAGCTTTGATAAGCGGATCTGCCACGTTGTCCTCACTCTGTATCTTTCATACAATAATGTCTCCACGTGACACAATCTTTCGATTATATGGTACTTTCGTTCCACATAATTCGAATTTTGATGTGCCATGGGTTTCTTTGCTTGCGCAATAGCTCCAATATTATCACAATCAGAGGAATCAGATTCTCAATGCTTGTGACAACTCCAATTATGTGACAAAGTTTCCAATTCAAACAGCTTTTTTCATAACCTCAGATGCCGTAATATATTCCTCATCAGTGGTGGAATCACCTGTCGGTCCTTGTTTGGAACGTTTCCAACTAATTGCAACACCGTTAGGGTAAAACGAATCCCGGTGTAGACTTTCTATCATCCGAATCCGATTGGAAGTTTAAATCCGTATACCCATTAACTTGCAGTTGTCATTTTCTATAAATCAAGAACTTATCTTTTGTACTCTTAAGATACTTTAGGATATGTTTAACGGTCATCCAATGGTCGTTACCCAGATTGGATTGATATCTACTGGTTACACTAATCGAGGGACTAATATCAGGTCGCGTACACAACATGACAGATATGATGCTACCCAAACATGAAACATGAGGTAGATTAGACATTCTAATATTTTTCTTTGAAAGTTGTATACCATATCATAAAGGTATATTAACTATCTTACAGTTGTTGAGATTATATTTTTTAAGATCTTATCTATGTATGTAGCTTGAGACAATCCAATTAACTTTTTTTCTCTATCTCTATAGAGTTTTATGCCCAAGACATAAGAAGCTTTACCCAGGTCTTTCATAGAGAAGTTTTTATAGTGATAAGTTCTCACGCCCTGTATCATCCCAATGTCATTCCCAATGATCAGGATGTCATCCATATAGAGTACCAAAAATACCATCATACTCCCACTGACCTTTTTATACATACAAGATTCTTCTGTATTCTTGAGAAAACCAGACAATCTAATAACCTCATCGAATCGAAGATTTCAACTCCGTGAAGCTTGTTTAAGTCCATAAATGGACTTTTTAAGCTTACAAACCATACCAAAGTCTTGGCTGGACGTAAAACTCTTTGGCTACTCCATATAGATTTCTTCATCAAGAAATTCATTCAAGAATGTAGTTTTGACATCCATCTGCCAAATCTCAGTCATGGTAGGCATTTATAGCCAATAAAATCCTAATAGACTTCAACAGCGCAACTGGTGAAAAAGTTTCATCATAGTCGACATCAGGTCGTTGTGTGTAACATTTTCCAACCAGCCAGACCTTAAAAGTTTCAAAATTTCCATCAGGCCCTCTCTTCATTTTGTAAACCCATTTACAATCGATAGAAATGATTCCTTCTGGAAAAAGAACCAAGTCCCATACTTGATTCTGATGCATTGAGTCTACCTCTGATTTCATGGCTTCCTGCCATTTCACAGAATCGATGTCTAACATCGATTCTTTGTACATCCTCGAGTCCATCTCTTCTCCAAAGAGCATATCAAGACCTCTGTCATGTATCAAAGACAAGCGCTTAAGAGGTTTTATGACCCTACTTGACCTACGAAGTGTGTGCGTCAAAGATCTTTCACTTTCTTGAACCTCATATTCCTCTTGTGATTCATCGATTCTAGGTTGAACTTCATCAAATTCAAATTATCTATGATCACCTCATTCGACCAAAAATTTTATTTCTAGAAATTTTACGAAACGAGCTACGACTAGATTTCGACGCTCAGACCATAGAATAAATACCTTTTCGTATGTGAATGATACCCAGCAAACCTAAACTTTTACTCTTGAGGCAAAATTTATCCTGCTGCGCCACTCTGACGTACGCAGGAAAGCCCCAAATCCTAATATAATTAAGGTTCGGTTTCCTACCAGTTCATATCTGATACAGAGTTATATGAACAATTTTATAAGGAACTCTATTCAATATATGAACTGTAGTGCGGAGCGCATAGCCCCACAGGTAATAAGGTAAATCTGTATAACTCAACATAGAGCGAACCATATCCAATAAAGTTTGATTTCTCCTTTCAGACACTTCATTGTGATGTGGAGTACCTGGAGGAGTATATTGAGCGAGAATCTCATTCTCTTTTAAATAATCAGTGAACTCACCGCTCATATATTCACCACCTCGATCCGAGCACAAGCACTTGATGAATTTTTAAGTTTGTTTTTCTACTTCGTTTCAGAAATCTTTGAACCTTTCAAAAGTTTTTTATTTATGTTTCATCAAATAAACATAACCATACCATGACAAATCATCGGTGAAGGTAACAAAGTATGAATAGCCACTGTGAGTAGTAAGACTCATGGGACCACATACATCAGAATGTACTAGTTCCAAGAAGTCAGAGGCTCGATGTCCTAAACCGAAAAATGGGGCTTTTGTCATTTTACCCTAAATGCAAGATTCACAAGTCGGATAAGGCTCAATGGTGAGATTCTCAATCAAACCATTTCTAACCAACTGGGTCAGGCGTTCAATATGATCTAACCTCATATATCATAGCTCAGTATTATTAATATTAGATCTATTTCATTTATTAGTCTCAATATTCAAAATATCTCTAGATGCATGCAAAATGTAATTGCCATTCTCATTTGGACATTCAAGGATATGAATATTATATTAATCATATAAATACAAAGAACATTTCTTAATATTTACACAAAAACCCTCAATATCTAATACAAAAAGTGATATAATATTTACCACACATCCTGACACAAAATAACAGTCATTTAACAAAAATGCTCCCACTGGATTAGGGAATCTCATATACCCCTAATGCAACTGCATCCAAAGAGTCTTCACTCCCAAAATGCAACTGCATCACTCTATATTTTAGCTTCATACTTTCCTTCAGTCCTTGCAACGAATTGTACATGTGAACAGGACAAGCAGAGTCTAAAATCCAATTGGAAGAAATAGCTTCGCAAGCTAAAGAGATATCAATAACAGGAAAAAAAAAAATCTAAAGCAGAGGCTTTGTCTCTCTTCAACAGCACAAGATATTCATGACAATTACGCTTCCAGTGTCCTATCTTGCTACAGTGATGGCATGTGTCTTTGGCGGCTCTCTTGGGTTTCGTTTTCGCTATCTTACCCTGAGGATCGATCTTTTTACCTTTCTTCTTCTTTCCTTCGCCCTTCTTTTGAGAAGAGACAGAAAGAAAAGTCAATTTCTGAAGGTGAGTCGGCACTCTCTTCTTCAGATCTTCCTCAGTAGTGAGCAGTATCCTATGCAACTCACTGTAAGAACAACGAATCCCATGCATATTAAAATTTAACACAAACTGACGAAATGAGCTCGGGAGCGAGCTTAGTATCAAACTACACCCAAGTGTATCATTAAGTGGAAAGTCGCATCGCCTCAATTGATCGATCAGATCAATCAAATGAAGCACATACGAGCTAACTGGTTGACCTTCATCCAGTCTAAAGTCGAGCAGTTCCACCGCCACTATATAAACCAAGACTTGTTATTGATTTATTAAAATCTCTCTAAACAGAGTGATCATGCTATATCGCATCAGACATATCAATATATCGCCCTTCATCTCCTGGTCAATGAACTGAGGATGTATGATCTAACCTTTATATCATCATCCTTCCATTTCTGGAAGGTATGGTGCTCATCGGGTGTGGACTCAGGCGGTATAGCTACAGGTATCGGTGCCTCCAGGACATACCATAACCTCTCGGATTCGAGGAAAATCCTCAAATCCATCTCCCAGTCTGCAAAATTTTCGAGCCCTTTCGGCTTATTCGTATCAAGCATACAAGCTAAAGGATTTGAAGACAAAGATCCTGTCATCGTAAATCTATCATATAGACAGCGAAAGAAAAATTAGCAGATTATATAGTTTCATGCAATATCATATATAACATCAAATAAATCATGGATTTTTAATTTAAAAGAAGCCCCTCTCATTAAGTCATGTAATACTATAATCTCCAAATAAAAAGCAATAAAATAATCAAATTAAATTATACAGTAGGAAGTAGATCCCATAAATATATTTCAGCTTACTGCTTTGACACGTTCTTGCCTATGTATATTCATTAGGTAGACAACCATTATTAATCATAAAATAGTGACTTATTATTTTCGGTCCTGATCGTTTCTCGTTGTGACTGCTTTGACACGTTCACAAGAGGTGTATTCAAGGCTTAACCTGTCAATGATAAATTTAAAATACTCATGTAGTCCTGACAGCTTAGGCACGTTCAGGATTTTCATTTTCAATTAAATTTATCTATATCTAAATATAATTGGTATAAATAAATTCTTATCGACCATATTCTCACAGCCTTGGCACGTTCTTGAATATAGTCATAGTAATTTATTTATATCTGTATTGACAAGGTGACCAAGAAAAATACATACACACATACAAATTACTTTAAAACCTTATTAAAATGGAATTTTCCGCTAAACTGTCAAACAGATTAGTTAGATCCAATCTAAAAAAAGATGCATTTACGGAAATAAGTTTTAGATTACATATCAAATATCAAGCAAGAATCATTTCATAGATGAAGAATCAGACTCGCTCTGATACCATTTGTTGACGTATTTACGGTTTTATCAGGTATCGCAGCGTAACATGAAAAATCAGATGTTTTGAATTTAAAAAATTTTCTTTAGACTATTAAAATAAACTATTTATTTTAATATTGAATCCTAAATCAAAATTGAAAATGTCCAAATTACCCATCGGCCGAAATTACCAATATATGCAAACTTTTGCATTTTTCTCATTTTAGTCCAAAATTGCCAATTACACATTTAAGTGTATCCAAAAACACTACCAAAATGATTAGTATACTTTTAATATACTCAATTACATCCATAAAATGAAACACCCAATTTAGTATTAGGCATAAACCCTAGAAATTTAATAATCAAATTACACCAAAATTGACTTTCAATCTACCTTTAACTAATCTTTCCATTATTCTAAGTGTCTCACCACAACCAAAACACTCCAGAATAATTCTAGTTTCCATAAAGTGGCATAAAAACTCTAGAATTGTAACTTACAATTCCTTGAGAAAATTAAACTCTAATACACTTATTAGCTTAAAGATTCATCACATGTATTCTAATAAAGCAAATGAAATAATTTCCTTATTAAAAGATTAAAAAAATTATCTTAAATTTCCAAAATCCTTAAGATAAAGCTTTGATTTTTATTCCACTAAGTTTTTCTCTTTCTTAGAGTTTACTATTTTGGTCTTGTTTCATGGTTGAAGAAAATGAACATTCCCCCTTTTATATAAGAAGTGGCCGAAAATTAGGCCAAAAGGGAGAGAGAAAATAATTTTCTTATTTTCAAAACCATTTCAAAGAAAAAATATATAATCCCACTAAAATCAAACAAAGCCACATGTCACTATTTCTAATATATAACACATGTCATAATCACAAATGACATATTCTTATATATTCAAAATATATTTATTTAAAAATTAATTAATTAATATTTTAATCAATTAATTCTTTAATTAAATATATATATATTTCTACATTTACACTAAATGATAAAATATATCATTGGACTACATGTGTTCCAAATTCATTTGATAATTAATTAATGTGAATATAATCAAATTATGTATCTAATACACACACACCACACACACACACACACACACACACACACACTACGAGTATTTTCAATTATAACCGTTAAACAATTTCTGAATAATCAATATTATTCATTATAAGTTGTCCTAGTACTCTACGAGTATTTTCAATTATGTAAGACTCTCTAAGTTCAGGTACATCCGTCACGGAATTCAATTTTGTATCATTAATTCACCCACTAGTAAATTATGATGACCACAGATAGTCTCGTTGAACCGTACAAGTTGAGATCTTTGCATACGTATAACTCTTCCATCATAGGTATCCGGATAAATACAAGAGACATAGATATAATTGGCAAATCTCATAAGGTATAATCCCGTTGGCGTATAGATCCGTGATTTTTCAATAACACTCAGAACTCATTTCCAAGTGTACAATGGCCATGTATTTGATAAATCGCAATCTCATGAAGTGGATACCTTAATCTTGTACGCAGGACTGACGGATACTCTCTGGATACATCACCATATATCATGAGCATCAGTCAACACCAATGAACAGACGGAGGTCTAACCTCAAAAGGTCGAAGACGTGACTGTCATCAAACATGTGGAGGATAACTCATATATCCACAGTGGTATCTCAAGTCAACGGACCATTATGCTACTCAACTCGAGAAGATTCCTATTGACGCAAGCGTACCATCTATTCGGAATTTTCCTTGAGTCGTTCAGTGCTCATCCGCCATGAACACCTACATGTCTATACGAGTCTCCCTCGACTCATGGCTCCCTGAAATAAACCACCTGAATCCAATATTCCGATATACAACATGTATCAGTTTCTCGGGTTTACTTACGGACAAAGAAAGTAAACCTCGATCAGAAACAGTTCAAGAATGATACTATTATAAAATTTCTCAATATCAATTGCAACGCTTTTGCAATCACGTTATAACTAAATCATTCTTAGGTTTTTGTACGTCTTTACCATTTAAAAGAAAATATATCGACGAAAATGTAATATTTCACTCATAATAAAATATTATTCATACACGTATTTACAAGAAAATACATAAGAAATTAGCACGCCGAGTACCCAACTCCAACAATTTCTCCCAGTTATTCTAGTACCAAAATCGATTGTATCTCATACCCATCGCATGATAAATAATGGCATGTCGGTTCAGACATATCCTTCTAACATTCTTTCAGTTGTTATACATTCTCACATGATAAAGAATCTAACGAAAGAAAACATATACACGAAGAGCACTCCAAATTTTATCACCTAACAAAAATATTGCAAAATAAGATAATACAACTGATAGTCAAAGCTAAATAGAGCCATACTGCCTTCACCATAACACTCCTCCGTTTCGAAAACTCGTCCTCCATTGCCTCAGCCACCTCGGCTGCCTGCAGAGCCGCCTCCACCAACTCTTCTGCCGCTCCACGGCCTCCAGTAGCTACCACTGAGACGAGGGCGACCAATACTTTTGCCTTTGTGAGCTTCATTTTCTTACATTGATTATGAATCTCAAGTCTTGGAATTGTTAAGAAAAGCACACGAAATTACTATAAGTTTAGATTATGTGGTTTTTAATTCAATCATATAATTTTTTTTATTATTATAATAGATTTCGTTTCTTGTACGAATGTATCATTTAAACTTTAAATTATCTAGTCGATTGAGCTATCAAAAGAATAATTTTAAATTTATTAGCTAAACAATCAACTTTATCTTGGAAATAAGGGGAAAAGGATGCATTTAGATACAATTTTAAGTGGGATCCACTTATGAAAATGATGAGATCATGAGCGATTCGGATTTTCCTCTATGAGTACTTCAAAATGGTATATATATATATGCTGAAAATGATATTCGGATGAATGAAAATTTATCTCATAAAATACACCCATTGAAAAAGAAAAATAAAAAAAAATAAAGGCTATCTCACCTCAAAAATCTAACTAAACTTAAAAAAATTTATATATAGATACGAGATTATAGATTGGTAACAACCTAAGGATGGAGGCTATCTCGACAAGTGTTTTTTGCCAACACTTTTCTTGATTCAATACGTGTCAAGTTTTAATTTCTAAAACCTGATTATGAATCAGTTCAACTAAATTGCCAAATTATTTCCTCAATTTAATTTTAAAGAAGTGATGACAATCAACAAATATACTATCGAAACGAAGTGCATTGAACGTGGCTGATAAAACTTGCATGCAAACAAGAATGTGCTGGCAGATCAATAACAAAATTACTTTATATTCATTCTCATGAATGCCATATTTTATTCACTGTATATGTGGCAATGATTATTTATATGATAAATATTTAAGATAAGATATATCAGAAAGCCAATACCAAAATTTAATATCAATAAAGATACAGATATCAGATATCAAAGCAGCGTTAAAATAACTGTTGTTCTATAGGTGTCATCAATCAAATTGAATATGCCAATTAATTAAAACCATTCAAAATATCCAAACTTAGAACATAACCAAAAATTATAGAAAACCTGGAAATGTTGAAGATGTTGATCAATCTGAATCCAAGTCGAGTTTCCTCTATCCTTAAAACTTATTAGTCTCGCATCGGTGCTCTACGGATGCTATGTGATTAATGTTCTCCCAGGATTTCTTGAATACTTCTTGTATAAGGGGCACTCCTTTCACAAGAACTTAAACAATGACAAATGGTGGGAACTATCTTAACTATGAAAAACTCAAGACCTCCTAATATGCAAGACGTTTTGTTTTAAGAGATTGTATAGAAAATTCAGTAAAGTTAAAATGAGAAATCAATGCCATATTTATAGACATGAAATGTTACCATTGAAAAGGTACCATTATGTCAATTAAGGCAAAATCTTAGAGTTATGTCATTTCCCCTTAAAGGACATATCATTTCCCTTAACCCCGTGATTTAATCTTTAACTTAAGAATTGCATCATTTCATTTCCTATATAAACTCTTATACCATATTTAGAAAAATTTCCTGCAATCCCCCATACATTTTCTAAATATTCATGTAGACACTTAAGAGAGTTTCCGTGAAATAAAAACTGCATCGAAATAGGTAGCTTTCGCCTTTTAACCTTTCCTAGTGAATGAAATCGGATTTACTTGGCAAATCAGTGACAATAATCTTGAACTGTTCCGCCGTTGGTGTAAACCAATACAATTCCAACACACAGCTTTACTTCGACCATATTTCATTCTACGGTTGTGTTCATTTCGGCCATGAACATTGGTCCTGGATTCATCAAGTACTTTGGAATTCAGCCTTTAAAACTCCCATGGAAGCGGCCTCACTTCTTACTTCATAGGTGATCTACTATAAAGAGGTAATATGCTAGGACTCTTCTCATAATATAGTGATCATTAAAAGCCTTAGCTTATCTTAGCCTTGACAGACAGCACCCTGCGTCATTACAGGAATAGGAAAGAGTATACAACTCTAAAGTGATTGTTTTGAATTACACAAAGTTTCAGTTGTCCTTTTTGAACCTAGATCTTGGGATCTCCAGTTAACTAGGTTGGGTTTCCACAGTGACAATTCTTAATTTATAGGCTTCAAGCTCATTCCCTTCGATGACTTCTCAACTTTCTCTCTATGTAAACCTTTAGTAAGTGGATCCGCTAAATTTTCCTTTGATTTGACATAATCTATCGAAATTATGTCACTTGAGAGCAGTTTTCGTATGGTATTATGTCTGCGACGTATGTGTTGAGACTTACTATTATACATTGTATTTTGGGCTCTCCCAATAGCCGATTGTCTATCACAATGTATGCTTATCGCTGGCATTGATTTTGGCCAATTTGGAATATCCTTTAGGAAATTTTGAAGCCATTCCGCTTCTTCCGATGCTTTGTCTAATGCTATGAACTCAGATTCCATAGTAGATCGGGCAATACATGTTTGTCTTGAGGATTTCCATGACACGACTGCACCACCAAGTGTGAAAATAAATCCACTCGTGGATTTAGTATCCACTGTATCATATATCTAGTTGGCATCGTTGTATCCCTCTAGAACATCAAGATATCTCATATAATGCAGACCATATTTTGAAGTTTCTCTCAAATACCTCAATACTCTTAATATGGCTTTCCAGTGGTTATGTCATGGATTGCTCGTATATCTACTAAGCATGTTTACAGCTTGAGTGATATCAAGTCGTGTGCAATTTGTGAGATACGTCAGACTTCCGATAATTCTCGAATACTCTAATTGTGATACGCTTGAGCCAGTATTCTTCGATAAATGAATAGTTAGATATACAGGAGTTCTAACCACATTTATATCTCTTTTATTATATTTCTCAAGTATCTTCTCAACATAATGAGTCTGAGATAATATATACCCCTCTAATGTTCTGGAAATCTTAATTTCTATGATCACATCAACTACTCCTAAATCTGTCATATCCAATTTGCTGGTCAATACTTTCTTAGTAGATTGAATGATCACATGATTATTACCAATTATCAGTATATCGTCTACATAGAGACACACAATGACATATTTTCTTTGAGTTGATTTAGTGTATACACACCTATCACACTCAATAATTTTGAACTCACCTGACAATATCTCTTTGTCAAATTTTTCATGTCATTGTTTAGGTGCTTATTTTAATCCGTATAAGGATTTTACAAGTTTGCACACCTTCTGTTTTTGTCCAGGAATACTGAAACCTTCTGGTTGTTCCATGTAAATCTCTTCATCCAGTTTACCATTTATGAATGTCGTTTTTACATCCATTTAATGTATTTTAATACCAAATATAGTTGCTATGACTATGAACATTCTTATTGACGTGTTACGAGTCACTGGTGAATAAATATCAAAGTAATCAATGCCTTCTTTTTTTCTATAACATTTTATGACAATTCTTGCCTTGTACTTATCTATTGATCCATTCGGTTTTGTAGGCACTGCATTTTTGCATATCAGCCCGATGATGAGTCTCGTATGGA
>SKCR01049281.1:0-39348 GCA_019454045.1 Zanthoxylum bungeanum
CAGTGGTATCTCAAATGGAATGACCACTATGCTACTCAACCCGAGAAGATTCTTATTGACGTTGGTGTATCATCCATTAAGAATCTTCGGTGAGTCGTTCAATGTTTATCCACTATAAACACATACATGTCTATACGAGTCTCCCTAGACTCATGGTTCATTGGGATAAACCATCGGACCAAGTCTCGATATACGACATGTACTGGTCTCAACAGATTTGACTAACCGACCCGTGTTAGTAAATCTTGACCAGGAACTATATTTGATAATATACATTTAGCAGTGACACTTCCCAATGTCAATTACAAACTAACTTTGTAACTGTGTACTGTAATATATATTATCGGGCCTTTGTCTAATACATACATATCACTAAACCACATTTAGTTTCAATCTAATTGTAATTAGATCGAATACGTATATAAAAACAAGATGTGCAACCATAAATAAGTAATATTATGGAAAAAGAAATTGATCGTATTCATGAATCAGACATAAATACGGTCGGGATTGGTACTATGAGCACCAACCCCAACACAGTACATGTCGTATATTATGACTTGGTCTGATGGTTTATCCCAATAAACCATGAGTCTTAGGAGACTCGTATAGATATGTAGGTGTTTATTTGATAAACACTGAACGACTCACCGAAGATTTTCCTAATATATGGTATACCAACGTCAATAGGAATCTTCTCGAGTCGAGTAGCATAGTGGTCCTTCGACTTGAGATACAACTGTGGATATATGAGATATCTTCCACACTTTGATGGCAGTCACGTCACCGATCTATTTAGATCAGACCTTCACATGTTCGTTGGGTGTGGACTGATGCTCATGATATCCTGTGAGTATCAGATAGAATCTGTCAGTCTTGTGTACAGGGCATATGTATCATATACGTATTTATGATCTAGTAAATCCATGGCCGTGAAATACTTCGGAAGCGAGTTCCGAGTGTTATTTAGAGATCGTAAATTTAAAAGCTGACTATATTATACCTTATGGATTTGACGTTCTTATCTATATCCCCGGTGTAATATTGATAGCCTGTGACGAAGGGATTATAAGTATGCAATGACCTCTACTTGCATAGTTTAGCGAGATTATCCGTGGTCGTCATAATTCATGAGTGGGTGAATTATAGACACGAAATTAGATTCTGTGACTGATAAACCTAAACTTAGAGAGTCCCACAATATGAAGTGTACTCGTTGAGCACTTGGGGAACACGTTATGAATAATATAGATTATTCCTAATACTTCACGGAATTAAAATGAGTTAATTCGAATCGTTTAATAGGTTAAACATAAATACATGCATTAAGGGCATTTCGGTAAATTAATAATTAATGTGTATTTGTATTTGATACAAAATTTAATTTGATACATATTAATTAATTGTCAAATGAGACTTTGACACATGCCATTAATATATGTATTTGTTATTTAATGTAAATAAAAATACATATATAATAATAATCTCATTAATTAATTATTTAGGTGTTTAAATGTTAAATATCTAGATAATTAAATTATTTCAATATTACATAAATGTTATGCAATATGTTTGATTATTATTGGTTACATGTGGCATGATTTTATTAAGCTTAAAGTTTACAAATTGGATTTGTCAACTTAAAAGCTTATTATTATTTAATTAGATTAAAAATGACCAAATGACCAAAATACCCTTATATCCCCCCAAGTCGGTTTACCCTTGTATTTAAAGTTGAAAAATTTGTTTTATTCATTTTACGACCTCCATGGCCGAAACCTCTCCCAAATGAAAAGCACCCAAATTTTCTTGAAGAGTCAATGAAGAAAGTGAAGAAATTCAAGAAAAAAGTTTAAGAAAATTACAAGATTTAGAGGTAATCTTCAATAATCTTAAACTTAGAAATCTTGTTTCTTGTTCTTAAATATCTAGAATAGTTCTAGGGTTTCTTCATTTCTTATATTTTGGGCCTTTTTGATTTGGAGGATGGATTTGGAGGCTAGATATATGTGTGAAGTTTGATTGAATAATATTACTGTAATATTAGTTCAATTTTGTCATTTGATGACTTGTTGCCATTCTAGAGTGTTATGACCACTCTTGTAACTCATAAAATTTTTCTTGAGTTCTTCATAGGTGGTGGCTTTGGTTGGTGTAAGTGTTAATATGATTAATGTTGAGAAAATTGGATTTAAAGCATGAAAAATGATATTTTTAGTTACCAAATCAGATCTAGAAATTCTGTGTTTTGGTGATGAAAAATATGTTATATAAATATATTGGATGTGTTTTGGGCATTGGAACAATTGCCAGAAATTATTTCGGAGTTGAAATATGCGAAAACGGTGAAAAACGGCGTTACTGTGTGAGTTTCGGGCTTACCGGGTGTCTGCTGTCCAAACAGTGAATTGGTCACTATTCAGGCAGCCCAAGAACTTCCCAAGTACTATTGGAGCTGACCTGGATAGCCCCAATGTGTATTGGTTGGTCGGTTCGGACAAAAACGCGTTTTATACTATTTTGCGGAAAAATATTTTCGTAAAAGTTTCGCGATGTTTCTAACCTATTTATGTCGTTATTTGATATCAAATAAATATGTTTAGGTGAAATATGAATGAATTATTCATATTGGATGTTGAATAATTTATTTGGTAATTTTAAAAGTTTTTAAAGTTACTATTCCGTCCGAACCGCTCTTCCGCTGCGCCCGCGCTAAAACCCCAACATTATGATCTAACCTTAATCTAGAGGTTGTAGTGGGTAAATCTCGCTCCCGTCTGTGGTTTTTGTCTATTTTCCATCACCGAGGTAAGACATGACAAATTAGGCCTAAATGTTTCATGTTGCACAAACAAAATAAAATGTCTAAACGTTTTTCACCTAGATTTGATTCGTCATAGCTAGTCCGTCAAGTTTATGCGCTAGCTAAATAGACGCAATTCATTAGTGAGAAATTCGCTTTGTTGACTTGCAGTTCTCAAGTTAACGAGACTCGTAAGAAAGTTTGGGTGAGAAAGGAAAATTCTTTCCTAATAACTTCTGAATGTCTTGATCGTAAAAGGTATGATGGGATTGCACTCTAGTGTGTCTCACCGAAGATTTTGCATTCATATTTCCCCATTGCATGTGTGTGTGCGTGTGTTTTATGTGTTTGGAAGACTGTATTTTTTTTATTTTCACTACATATGGATGTGTGTATTTTATTTTTATTATATATCCTTTTGTATAAATGATGGAAATCCGGACATAAATTTCATAACTGATTCTGATTAGATGGTAGTATGTAGACCGGGCGGCGGTTCGGTTCGGTTCCGAACTGGAACCGAACCGTCCGGTTCCGGTTCCACTTTGTGTGGAACGGGAACCGAACCGGTAAATTCCGGTTCGGTTCCGATTCCACACTAAAATGGAACCGGAACCGGAACCGGAACCAGAACCGGAACTGGAACCGAACGTTCGGTTCCGGTTCATGTTCCTTTCGGTTTTTTTTTTTTTTTTGAAAATAAAACTCAAATTACAAATAATACATTAAATTATTATTTTTGAAAATAATTACAAATAAAATTACATAATTACAAATAAAATTATGTAAATTACAAATTACGTTAATTACATTACATAATTACACTAAATTACAAATAAAAATCTTATCTAAAAAATTAAAAAAATATATTATTATATATATGCAAACCGGACCGGAAACCGGTTCGATTCCGGTTCTGAACCGGAACCTTGGCCGGGTCTAGTAGCATGATCTGCATTCGGGAATACAACTCCACATACCATTGGATAATGACAAGTCATGTTGTGTATTTTCTTATTTTTATGTTAAAAGAAAAATACAAAAAATAAAATAAAATAAAAAAGACCAAAAATAATTTATAACTTGAAAGAGCATGTAAAAGCATGTGCATGTGGTACTGGTATGTAGGATATATGGTTATACCTGTGTAATATACTTTTATTTTTCTTGATGCTCTATGTGCATGACTGTGTGTGATGGAAACCATTATTATATCTTTTACTTGTATTTCACATACACGTTTTTATGTCTTGAGGCTTGATCGCATGTATGAGTTTTTGGATTGGCAGCCTAATCTATGTCATACTTAGATCACTAAATAGTGTGACCTTTGACTAGATGACCTTATGATATCCCCTTGTAAAAGAAAAAAAATTAAATAAGTTTTAAGTGTAAAAGAGCCAATGGGCCAAATACAAAAGATAAAGGCAAAAACCCTTCACTCGAGAGAGTTTATTTAAGAGCTTATATTTATAAGGAGAATATTATAGCATGCAACAAATGTTGCTTATTTTCAGGTCCTATTGGTGCTAAGTTTGAACATTTACTGTCATGAGATGAGTTTTCTTTGGCCGTGTCCTGCTAATAAAATAAGGTCTTAAGCATTGACTCGTTGCACACTTATTTTTTCACGCAAAGGCTTGTTATGCTTTGGTGTTTATGTCATATGCATATGTATGTTTTTAAGAATAATAAAAATTATTTCATATTATCTCCTGTTATAAATAGCTGAGTACTGACTGAGTATAATTGTACTTACTTGAAGTGTTGTTTTAAGTCTTTTTTTTACTTATTTTTCTTAAAACTCATTGTGTATGCTTATGTGTGCTTTTAGTCATTGCATATTGTAATTTAATTTACATACTGTATTTTTATGAGTTTTTCCTTTTACTAACTATGTTGTCTTGTTAGTGGGGGGAGTAAGTTAGATTTATAATAGGTTTATAAGTAGCACGTGTGTCTACTTTTTATTCTCTTGCATAATGTTTGATTATCTATTGTCATTTCGTGGCAAAAAGAGGAAGTGTAATAGAATATCCATTTTGACCATTTTGGTGAAGTAGGATTAAGGAGGAGTATGATATTTATTTTTAAATGCATGAGACTATTCTTTCGTCGATTTGTCTGCTCTTTATATTCTTTATGTTTTTCACTATATATTGTTGTTTGTGGATGTTTCAGGTGATCAGATTAGTGGCTGTGATGACATCGACTTCAAGACTACTAGGTTAGGTATTAGATCGAGTCATATTAAAATTAGTCACTATCTTGATGGTTGGCAGTTGGCTACGTTATTTTTACATATTTTATCATAGTCTTTATATTAGGTGTTTTTTCACAGAATGTCAAGGGAGAGATTGTTAGTTCCATGTGCGTTGGAAACTTTCGTAACAAAACAAGTTCAATTGAGTTGTAATGAGTCTTGAAGATCTCGGAGCAATTGGTCAAGTATTTGGACAACATCAAATGGAGATATCAGAATGGCGTTCACTCTTTTGAACATTCCGGAAGATTTAGAGTTTCAATTGAGATGAGGTCAGTGTCATTGGAAATTAGATTTGAAGATGATCGTGTACATATAAAGAACGCAAAATTTGACTGAGAGACGAGAAAGTTACAAGCGTTTTAAGTTACATCTCAAACCTAGTCCTAGACATGTGTTCGCGTTGCGTTCGTCTGAGCGTTCTAATGCTCGGAGGCAGAAACTTTGCGTTTGAGGCGCGTTTGAGGGGTGTTCAAACTCTCATGTGTAAGTGGTTTATTTTGGACGCGTTTTGAGTCAGTTTTGTACAAGGAAAGACCTATAATTTGCCTACCTATTTAAACAAACACTTAGTCACTTTACCCAAGTGAATAAATACTATTTTGAGAGCCACCATATACTTTGTTTATTCCTTATTGACAATCAACCTAGAAGACTTCATTGATTCCATTATCTTTTTTGCTTTGGTAATATTGTTCTTTGGTAACCATCAACACAAAAACACAACCTTAACCTAATTTCCTAAGCTTTCAGAGTTCTAAATGAGGAAGATTGGTAGTGAGAGTTCTGACGTTGCGAGTTTGCAAGGTTGATCCACTCAGAGACTATAGAGGTTATGAAGAAAGCTGCTTGGTGCGGGCTCGGGGGATTCTTTGAGTTATTACAATATAGAGGTATTCGTCGGTGAAGTTGTCACCATAGGTCCTATACCATCGCTGTAAGTTTTCTCTATTATAATGGATTGAGATGGTAACCTATACCCGTAGTGATTTTTTACTTGCACGAGTTTTCCACTCCGTCATCAAAATTTCTTGTGTGATTCTCTTTATTGCCTTGATATTTGCTTTATTTTACATATGCTTAAAATTAAGGACACTTGTTGATTCAAACTAAGTTGCTCTACATTTAACTTGTCTTAAATAGAGTAATATTCTGCATATTGTCAGAAACTTAGGACAAAATCGAATTTTCACCAACCAAGCTAACTGCGTGAAAGATAATATATTGGAGCCCTCAAAAGAGATAAATAGGTAAGCATTAGATGTTAGATAACAATTTTGTAGCATTTTTTTCTATTTTACAATGAGGTTCAAGTTATCATGCAATACATACAACAAATTGCTGCTCTCCATGCCCTATCAATGTTACTTGCAGCCTCGATAAAAAATGCGCTCTCCCCATATCCATATGCACTACTCAAATATATTGACAACGTATTACACAATTGAATGCTTCATCCCAAGGATTTAGATATTCAACAATAGAAAAATAATTTGCAGAAAACTTTAGCCTAAACTATATGGAAGCTACCCAAGATGAACGAGGAGAAATTCTTACAATTATATTGCAACCATATGCTTGCAATATCCCTCTGCTGCCATATTCTCTCCCTTTTGACAGGGTCGCTCAAAACTGCTAAAGAAGATAAAAAAAATCCAACAGTCAGGTTCCAAAACATTTGCCAGACATTTTCATAGACCTAAAGATCCTATTCAATTGGATTGAATACCCCTTGTCGTGGCACAGTCAATTAATGAGACCCAACACGATAGACTCGAATTAAATAAAGACCTCAACTGTTTTCCTTTTTTTTTTTGAAATCTTATTAACAAAGGGAACAAATATTATCTCAGACATTTTTCTACCTAAATAAACTGAGTTTAACCGTCTGGATCAGATAAATTATTTTTTTGCTGTCATTTAGTAAAGGCTACCATTCAGATCCAATGTAATATGATTAATATATCTCACAGAAAGAGGAGGTTTGCACATAATCTACTAGTTATTGTTGGACAGGTATGACTCATAGCGTCACTATTTGTACAGATCATGGTGTTGTTGTACAAATTAACTATGTGACAAAAGAAATTGCTCTCTTATCATTTGTAATTAGATTACCAAGATGTATAAATGATAGGAGGTCCTTATGATTAGTTCTTGGATTAAGATGATATGAGACAGTATCAATTCATAAAGGTTTAATCATTAAATATCTCTAGTCAGAGTATTATCGAGATTGGACATCGATAATACGAAAAAGACTAGTATTACACTTGTGCGCGTTATGAGGGCATAACACATAGTTCTCATATATTTGGGTATAGGATACTCATGCAAGTGTAGTAGGAGGTTGTGTTTTACCGATGGTACGAAAAACAGCTTCGCTCTGGATAGACCCCTCGGAATTCCATTGGTAGTATGACTATGTGTCTATGGAAGTCCGAATCAGGGTAGGTGTATTTGGTCTTAACCTGAGACTTGCACCGCTAATACTTGCGACAATCAATATACTTTGGTTTTGGTCGTCCAGGGCTTTAACAGGTTCTGTGGACGCCTCTTCTGGGTATATTGAGAATAGTGTATTGGGTGTGATGTCGAGACAGAAGTATCACTCCAGTTATAGTGGAGATGATGATCACGTAGGATACGGAACTCGTTCTCTTATATGCTGCAGCTATCGGGATATTATGACTAGGTCATGTTTATCCGATTATAGAGACTAGTTACCAGAGATCCGATATGTGCTTCGTACGGGGCAGACACATTTCCAGCCCCAGGCCTTGCACGTGACATTCGATACTGGATCGAAAAACGCAATACTACGTATACTACGCCTGATATAGATCGTATATTCATGTAAATATTTCTGGAGAATTGGGTAGGCATGACGCTTTGCTAGAAGCCAACCTTGTCTTGTAAATCGGTAAAAATGTAGTACTTGGTACATACGTGTTTGGATAGTCCGACGACCGGATTTACTGCCAACATATCCGGGGATCTCATGGGTCGCTTCCCGAAGATTCACCGATGACGTATGACTCGCACTTTATTAATCTGGGATTAATTATATGAGAGAGAAAATTAATCTGGGATTAATTGCGGAGATATTTTATCTGGGATAAAATATCATTTAAAAGAGAGAGACGATTAATTTGGAATTAATCGATAAATAATATATTCAATATATTAAATGAAATTGGATTTCAACGCGGAATTAAAATTAGATTTTAATTCGGGCAAACGAGTTAATTTAGAATTAATTCGTTAGCGACGTGAATAGTGATTTTGCTAGGCATAATTATTTAATTACGTCGCAACGGAAAATTTGTTAATTTGGAATTAGCGAACCCGAGCCCGGAGTGTTTGCGGGCGCACTCGCATTGCGAATTTAAGTGCGGCCCACAAGTCACATCAAGCGTCAAATCACTAGTCACATCAAGCGTCAATTCACTTGTCACTTTGAGTGATGTGATGTCTAGTCACTTTTGATGTGAATAGTTGATGGAAGTGGTTGTGGCTTTAAATGGATTGATTTTTGGAAAGCAAAATTTGTAAATGGATTTTTGAAATTCCTTTTAGTGTATTAGATACACAAATCCACACCAACCTAATATACTTCTTCTCTCATTCTCTTCTCTCCTCACTCGGCCAAGGGCCATTTCTTTTTCCTCAAATTCTGGTTTTACCGTGAAAATGAAAGAGAAGCTACGGAATTTTTGTGGCAAAAAAAATTCCTAAGTACTAGCACACTTCCGGAGTCTTGCGAAGGTGATAGGGAACCGCATCCGTGAGCATGGAATCACATCACAAAGCTTGGAGCTTGAGATCATCCATGGCCGAAATTTGGAGGACACAAATACTGCCCACTGCCGAGAGCCTTGGAGGAGAAAAGCTTGGATTTTTGTGTTCAACGCATCGCTCAACCGCTCAATGTAAGTATTCCGCAACTTCCTTGTTGTATTCACATGTATGTTTCTTGCTTAAATCGATCCCGGTTAGACCGTAGAAACCCAACAGTTATGACTGCGTGTAATCGATAAAGAATGATAGAAAGAGGGAAGTGTGCACAACTTGTAAGGGTTTTATAGGGAATATCCGGTAACGCAGCGGAACGCGGGAAAGCAAAATTTTTCGATTTAAATATTTTCTCTTGGATCAATTAAATAAACTTATTTATTTAATTACCCAATACTTAAAAATTGAAATTTTATTTCTTGGAAATTACCATTTGATCCCTAAACTTTACATTTTGTTCATTTTAGTCTTCAAATTGTCAAATACAATTTTGGATGATTCTAAATCAATTCTAAAATAATTTCCAACATTTCCAACACATCACAAATAAATTGCAGCAAAATCCCCAAAATTTTCCAAATTGCCGAACAGCCCCTTAATTTTCAGTTTTTACAATTTGGTCCATTTTTGTTCAAAACATGTCAATATCAAATCCAATCAACCCAAAAATTAATATGCATCATATACACACCACAATACATTACATATACGAAAAGTCCCAAATTTGGAAAGGATTAAAAACCCTAATTTTATAATTTCTTCAAATTGATAAAATACACCAAATCAATTAAATCCAACATTTTAATTCAATCTTTGCCACACCAAACAAGTCTCACCACCATGAAACAACCCAAGAACAATTCTAGGTCATCAATGAGTGGCTTAGCAACTCTAGAATGACAACTTGATTATCAAATAATCAAAAGAGAGCTTAATAACCAATTATACGCTCACTTTAATACATATACATGCAAACATCCTTCATACAAGTTTCCAACCATTTAAACAAAACTAAAAGTGTAGAGACAACATCCTAGCAACACATGTTGAAGCTAAGCATGATAGAAACATTTTCTTAGTTGAAAAGTTTAAGAAAAAACTTACAAAATCAAAGATTTTTCAAGCTTTTCCTTGGTTCTTCAACTTTGCTCTAAACCCTCTTTGTTATGTTTTGGGAACTTGACCTAATGAATGAAAAATGAAACAAAATAATATATACTCTCCCAATTTGCCCTTGGCCGAAAATTGTGGGCATATAATAATATCTAGATTTTTTTTGTTTCATTAAAGTTAATTTTATCAACTTGTGTAATTGATCATTACAACATTTAATGATATTCAACAAGTCAAATAAACAATTAAAGTCATTTCCTAAAAATATCATAACTAAAGATATTTATATTTTTAATTACTTTAATTATTTAACAATTAAATAATTAAATAATTATTTAAATACAAATATATTAAATATATGTATTATATTTACTTTAAATATCCAAATACATATATATTTATGATATATGTCAAATATCATAATTTGACATTTAATTAATGTGTATTTAATAAAATCAATCATTAAATACAAATACACATAATTAGAAATGACATTTAGGTCCATTTGTATGTATTTTTCGTTTAACCATTAAACGACTTATAAATAATCAGTATTATTCATAAAAGTTGCCTTAGTGCTCTACGAGTACATTCCACTAGTGAGACTATCTAGATTCATGTATATAGGTCACGAAATTCAATTTCGTGTCCATAATTTACCCACCCGTAAATTATGATGACCACAGATAAACTCGATGAATCATACAGGTCGAGGTCATGGCATATGTTTAATTCCTCTGTCACATGTATTTGGATATAACCCAGAGATATAGATGTAAATGTCAAATCTCTATCTGGACAATCATGTCGACGTCTCTATTAGCAATCTCTAAAAGAACACTTAGACCTCATTTCTAAAGTGTACCACGGGCCCATAGTTTTTATCTGATTGCTAATCATATATGGACTACCTATGCTCTGTACACAAAACTGACAGATCCTATCTGACACACAGATGACACCTTGAGTGTCTGTCCACACCCAACGAACAGACGGATGTCTGATTTAAATAGATCGGTGACGTGACTCTCATCTAAGTGTGGAAGATTTCTCATATGCCCACAGTGGTATCTCAAGTCTAAGAATCACAAATGCTACTCACCCGAGAAGATTTATTATTGACGTTGGTGTACCATCCATTAAGAATCTTCGGTGAGTCGTTCTGTGTTTATCCACTATAAACACCTACACGTTTATACGAGTCTCCAAGACTCATGGTTCATTGAGAAACCATTGGAATCAAATATTCCAATATACGACATGTATCGGTCTCAACAGGTTTACTTTACTGACCAAGTAGTGTAAATCTTGACCAGAAACTGTCTAAGAATGACAACGTCATGATACAACTCAATGTCAGTTGCGACATTTTTGCAACTGCATCATGACTAATCATTCTAAGGTCAAATACGTTTTTACCAATTAATACATATATTATATTATAGAAACTGCTTATTTTATTCATAATAAAACGTTTACAAGAGTATTTACAAGGAAATACACACAGGGAATTGGCGCTCTGAGCACCAACCCCAACAAAATCTCCCACTTGCTCTAGTGCCAATATCGATTGTATCTAATAACCATCGACTCCACATGTTTATCAAATAACTTCAGAGGTATGGAATTTGTAAGCGGGTCTGCTACATTATCTTCACTCGGTACCTTGCATACGACAATGTCCCCTCGCGACACAATATATTGAATGATGTGGTACTTGCGTTCCACATGCTTCGACTTCTGATGCGTCTTCGGTTCCTTTGCTTGCGCAATGGCTATAGTATTATCATAGTATAATAGAATCACATTCTTGATACTTGGGACCACTCCCAATTTTGTGATAAAGTTCCTAATCCTTATAGCTTCCTTTGCAGTTTCAGAAGCTGCAATGTATTCCACCTATGTGGTGGAATCTGTTGTTGACCCCTGTTTGGAACTCTTCCAGCAAACTGCACCTCTGTTAAGGGTAAAGACGAATCCAGATGTAGACTTTCTATCATCGGGATCCGATTGGAATACAGAATCTGTATACCCAATAACTTGCAGTTTATTTCCTCCATATATTATCAACTTATCCTTAGTACCTTAAAGATATTTCAAGATATGTTTAATGGTCATCCAATAGTCATTGTCTGGATTGGACTGATATCTACTGGTTACACTAACAGCAAAACTAATATCAGGCCTAGTACATAACATGACATACATTATGCTACTCAAACATGAAGCATAAGGTTGGTTAGGCATTCTAACTTTCTCATCTTTTTTTTGCGGACTCATCTTTTTCAAAAGATGAATCCCATGTTGAACGATATATTTGTTGTTTTACAGTTACCAAAATTATACCGTTCCAAGATCTTATCTATGTACGTTGATTGGGATACCCAATCAGCTTTCTTTCTCTATCTCTATAGAGTCTTATACCTAAAATATGGAAGCTTCTCACAGGTCCTTCATGGAGAATTCATTAGAGGTAAGCTTTGACGCCTTGCATTATTCCTATATCATTTGCAATGATTAGGATGTCGTCGTTAGAGGACTAAAAATACCCCAGGTCCTTCATGGAGAAATTCATATAGAGGTAAGCTTTGACGCCTTGCATTATTCCTATATCATTTGCAATGATTAGGATGTCGTCAGTATAGAGGACTAAAAATACCACCATGCTCCCACTGGCCTTCTGATACACACATGATTCTTCTGAATTCTTGAGAAAACCAGACAATCTAATAATCTCGTCGAATCGAAGATTCCAACTTCGTGAAGCTTGTTTAAGTCCATAAATGGACTTCTTAAGCTTACATACCATACCCGAGTTCTCTCTAGATGCAAAACCCTCTGGCTATTCCATATAGATTTCTTCATCAATAAATCCATTTAGAAAATCCATTTTGACATCTATTTGCCAAATCTCGTAATCATGATAAGCAGCTATAGAAAGCAAAATCCTAATAGACTTAAGCATTGCTACTGGCGAAAAAGTTTCATCGTAGTCGACGTCAGGTCGCTGCGTGTAACCTTTTGCTGTCAGTCGGGCCTTATAGGTTTCAACCTTTCCATCAGGCCGACGCTTCCTTTTGTAAACCCATTTACAACCGATATGAACAATTCTTTCGGGAAGCGGAACCAAGTCCCAAACTTGATTCTCATGTATTGAGTCCAACTCGGATTTCATGGTATTTTGCCACTTCACGGAGTCGATGTCCAACATCGATTCTCTATAGGTAAAAATGTCAGTCTCTTCAACTAATAGAACATCGAGACTCTTTTCTTGTATCAAATACAAGCGTTCAGGAGGTCTAGAAACCTTTTGTGACCTATGGAGTGTGTGTGTTGAAGGTTTTTCATCTAATTGAACTTCAAGTTCCTCTGTTGGTTCGTTGTTTTTCAGGTTGGACTTCATCAAGTTCAACATGTCTATGATTACCACCTTCTGACAAAGTTACTACCTCTAGAAATTTTGTGAAGCGAGCTACGAACACATTTCGATGCTCGATATCATAGAACATATAACCCTTCATATTCGAAGGATATCCAACAAACCTAAACTTTTGCCCTCGAGGCGAAAGCTTATCTTGCTGAGTCATCCTGACCTTGGCAGGACAACCTCAAACCTTAAATAATTAAGATTTGGTTTCCTACCGGTCCATATCTCATATGGAGTCGTAGGAACAACTTTTGAAGGAATCTTATTCAAAAGATGTGCAGCTACTAAAAGAGAGTAGCCTCATAAGTAATAGGGCAAATCTGTAAAACTCAACATAGATCGGACCATATCCAATAAAGTTCAATTTCTCTTCTCAGACACTTCATTGTGCTGTGGAGTACTTGAAGGAGTATATTGAGCAAAAATCTCATTCTCCTTCATATAATCCATGAACTCACCGCTCATATATTCGCTGCCTCGATCAGATCGAAGGCATTTAATATATTGACCAGTCTGTTTTTCTACTTCATTACAGAACTCTTTGAACTTTTCAAAGGTTTCCAATTTTTGTCTCATCAGATAGACATAATTGTACCTTGATAGATCATCGGTAAAGGTAACCAAGTACGAATAACCATTGTAAGCAATTTGACTTAGTGGACCACATACATCAGAATGTACGAGTTCCAATAAGTTAGTGGCTCGGTGTCCAACACCAGAAAATGGAGATTTGGTAATCTTACCCTGAATACATGATTCACAAGTTGGATAGGGTTCAATGGTGAGATATGGTATCAAACTTGTTGGGGCAGTTGTGGAACCCCTAGGGTTGGATCGATGCCCCGCGAAAATGGGTCTAACCCATGTATATCAAGTATGGATGTAATTTTAAATTATTTAATGAAATACTATATTCCATTACGAGTGTATAGGAAAACCGGGACCGAATCAGAGTCCGGAAACTCCAGAACGAGAGAAAACAAAATCAACGCGCGTTGCGCGTACCCGGTCGCTACAATGACGCGCGCACTGTACGCGCTACAGTGCGCGTGTCACTGTAGCGCACAATATTTTTTTTATTGTTTTCAATTATTTTTATTTTTTTACAAAGCTTCAGCTCTCTGGAAAATTTCCAGAGAGCTGCTATGCTATTAGGGTCTATTACCTAATAGCTTCCGGTCTTCCCTAAACACTTCAAAAATACCCAAAATTAATTTTTAATTTCAAAAACCAACATAAACACATGTTATAGAATAAAAATCAAGTTTTTCAAAATATCAAATATTTTACAAAAATATAAATTTATTCTAAATACGCACTTACGTAAATTGTGAATCCAATACACAAATCAAATTAGAATCCCAATAAGAAATATCTCGTGAATAATTCTAGGTCACCCAAAAGTGGTCAAGTGATTCTAGAATGGTAGCCATAGCTCTAAGCTTTAATCTAGAGTTCTAAAATCTAATTAATTGTTCCATGTCCAATATGAACATCTTTGACCTAATTACAAGCATGTTGTGTTTATACTTCTAAAGTATCCTAACACAATAGATTAGCTTTATTCAACATTAAGCTATGTGATCATGCATCTAATACACAAATAAACATAGCTTAGGAGAAGATCAAACTTTACCTACTAAGCTTGATGCAAGATCCAATCTATTTCTCCTTTGTTGAAATTGTTGGAGAACCTCCAAAGTGTGCAAGCTTGACTCCAAGATCCAATCTTGTTTCCAATGCTAGCAAGCTTCACTTCAAGATCAAATCTTGATTTCTCCTAGATGAAATGTTGTAGAGAACTCACAAGCTTCTCTAAACACTTCTCTAACTTAGGCTAATCTCTCTAAGAATTTGCTTTTATTTGAACTTGTAATTGAACTTGTAATTAAAACCTTCATAAAGCTTGCTATTTATAGCAAAACTTAGGCAATTTTTAATTAATAAAAAAGTGGGTTTAATCTAATTTGTCCAAATATGTATAATTAGGTGTGACTAATCTCCATTGTCTCCCATTTTAATTTAATCCAATTAAATCAAGCCAAGGATTGGGAAATTGATTAGTACAATGTTTTCCATCTTGATTTAATCCAATTAAATCAAGTCAAAACCACATATTATTACATACTTACAATTACCATAATATCCTCAAATGGCAGAGATAATTATGATTTTACAATTAAGCCATTGTGTAATTATTGAATCAATCCAATTAATCCAATTAGGTCAAAGTAAATAATCAATGTTATCTAATAACATTTGATTATCTTAGTTGAAAATTATAATATCGACTATTATCTTTTATCAAAATTAATCGGCTACCTAAGTGCTCAACGAGTACACTTTATATAGGGACTCTCTAAGTTCAGACACGTTCGTTATATAAGCCTAGCTAATATGTATGCAATTCGGCCACCTCCGAATTCGCGAAGAACACGAACGACCTTTCTGAACTATACAAGTCGAGGTCATCACATATGTTTAACAATTTCTCTGTCGTAGGCTATCCGAGTTGTGCTTAGGAAACATAGAATACACCGTCAAGTTTCCAAGACGCACATCTCATGTCGACATGTCCACGATTCCTTACAACTGATGCGATCCACCCTAGGTGATCGGCTTTGGTCAAAGTCTTTAAGAATCGTGACTTTACATACATGGATACCTAAACCCCTTATTGTACACATATGGCCGACAGGTCCTATCTTGCTTCGCACTTGATTACTGAGTGCATCGGTCCACACCCAACGAATATCTAGAGGCCAGACCATGAAAGGTTTCTGACATACTTGGCATCAAAATGTGGAGGATCTCACACAAAATCAATGTTATCCTACAGTCAAAGGATTACATATGTTACTCGACTCGAGGAGATTCCTATTAACGGTGGTGTGTACTTCCAACTATTAGGAATCACATATGAGTCATTCAGTATTCACTCCAACGAATACCCACATGTCTATACGAGTTTCCAAAACTCATGGTACATCGCGTTAAACCATTGGAACTCCAATTCCAATATATGACATGTGCTAGTCTTCTAGGTTATAGGAATTCGACCGTATTCCAAAACCAACGACTATGAATATTTAATTTAAGAATAGTTTACACCTAGCGTCGTGACTATTCTAAGGTCATTGTGATTCTTATCATATCTATACATCAATCTAATATGCATAATGACAATACCATTAATCAGGTATGGAATGAAAAATGTAGTTATTTTATTAATAAATAATAAAATGTACAAATCGGATTGGCACTCCAAGCACCAACTATATCAAAACCATTCCTAACCAATTGGGTAAGGTGTTTAACGTCTATATGACCTAGCCTCATATGTCATAGTTTAGTATTATTAACTACATGTAAACTACATTTATTAATCCTAGTATTCAAAATATCTCTAGAAGTATGCAATGTGTAATGACCATGCTCATTTGGACAACAAAGGATCTGAATATTATGTTTATCACATAAATACAAAGAACAATTCTTAATATTAACATGATAACCTTCTGTATCTAATACAAAAAGAGATATAATATTGGCTACACATCCTGGTACAACATAGCAATCATATAACAAAAAGCTCTCACTCGACAAGAGGATCTCGCATACTCCCACTGCAACCGCATCCAGAGAGTCTCCACTCCCAAAATGCAACTGCATCTCTCCAGGCTTCAGCTTCTTACTTTCCTTCAGCACCTGCAACGAATTACAAATGTGAACATGACAAGCAGAATCCAAAATCCAGCTAGATGTAACAGCTTCACAAGCTATTGAGATATCAATAACTGGAAAAATAAATGTACATGATGTAGATGCTCTCTCTTTCCTTATCTGGGCAATGTATTGAGACCTTGCTGTAATGATGGCATTTATCTTCAGGTGCCCTCTTGGGATTTGCTATCTTTCCTTGCGGTGGAAGACCAAAGCCATTCTTCTTCTTTGCTTTCGTCTTCTTTCCCTTTGGGCAGGCATGGGAAGAAGTAGAGAGTGAAGTAGTTTTCGGAGGGCGAGTCGGTACTCTCTTCCTTAGGTCCTCTTCCGCCGTGATCAACATCTTATGCAGTTCATGGTAGGAACAGATAATCCTATTCATGTTGAAATACATCATGAATTTGTGATAAGAAGCTGGGAACGAACCAAGAATGACACTCCTACCGAGAATGTCATTCAGAGGGAGATTATATTGCCTCAGTTGTTCGATCAAATCAACCAAGTGAAGAACATGCGAGCTCACAGCTTGTCCATCGTCTAGTCGCGTATGGAACAGATTCATAGTAACTTTATGTTGGACAGTTATGAAGGAAATTGCTTTTTTATCATTTGTGATTAGATCACCAAGATGTATAAATGATGAAAGGTCCATATGATTAGTTTCTGGATTGAGATGATATGAGACAGTATCAATCCATAAAGGTTTAATCATTAAATATCCCTAGTTGTAGTATTATCGAGATTGGACATCGATAATGCGGAATAGACTAATATTACACTTGTGCGCGTTGTGGGAGCATAACAGCATAGTTCTCATATATTTTGGTATAGGATACTCATGCAAGTGTAGTAGAAGGTTGTGTTTTACCGATGGTATGGAAAACAGTTTCGCTCTGGATAGACCCATCAGAATTCCATTGGTAGTATTACTATGTGTCTATGGAAGTCCGAATCAGGGTAGGTGTATTTGGTCTTAACCTGAGACTTCCACTGCTAATACTTGCGACAATCAATATACTTTGGTTTTGGTCGTCCAAGGATTTAATAGGTTCTGTGTACGCCTCTTCTGGGTATATTGAGAATCGTATTGTATTGGGTGTGATGTCGAGATGGAAGTATCACTCCAGTAATAGTGGAGATGATGATCACGTAGGATATGGAACTGGTTCTCTTATATGCTGCAGCTATCGGGATATATGACTAGGTCATGTTTATCCGATTATAGAGACTAGTTACCAGAGATCCGATATGTGCTTCGTACGGGGCATACACATTTCCAGCCTCAGGCCTTGCACGTGACATCTGATACTGGATTGAAATACACAATACTATGTATACTACGCCTAATATAGATCATATATTCCTGTAAAGATATTTCTGGAGAATTGGGTAGGCATTGCACTTTGCTAGAAGCCAACCTTGTCTTGTAAATCGGTACAAACGTAGTACTAGGTACATACGTGTTCGGATAGTCCGACGACCATATTTACTGCCAACATATCCGGGGATCTCATGGGTCGATTCCCGAAGATTCACCGATGACGTATGACTCGCACTTTATTAATCTGGGATTAATTAGATGAGAGAGAGAAATAATCTGGGATTAATTACAGAGATATTTTATCTGGGATAAAATATTAATTAAAGAGAGAATACGATTAATTTGGAATTAATCGATAAATAATATATTCGATATATTATACGAAATTGGATTTCGACGCGGAATTAAATTTTGAATTTAATTCGGGCGAACGAGTTAATTTAGAATTAATTCGTTAGCGACGTGAATAGTAATTTTGCTAGGCAAAGTTATTTAATTAAATTAGATTTAATTTCGTCGCAACGGAAAATTTGTTAATTTGGAATTAGCTAACCCGAGCCCGAGAGTGTTTGCGGACGCACTCGCATTTCGAATTCAAGTGCGACCCGCAAATCACATCAAGCGTCAAATCACTAGTCAATCAAGTGATAGAAGTCACATCACTTTGAGTGAAATGATGTCTAGTCACTTTTGATATGAATAGTTGATGGAGGTGGTTGCTTTAATTGCCTTTGACTTTTGGAAAGTAAAAATTTGGAAATTGAATTTTTGAAATTCACTAGTGTATTAAATACACAATTTTCAACCACCAACCTAACTCACCTCTCTCAATTTCTTCTTCTCTCTCACGGCCACAAGGCCATTTTCTTCTTCCTTTTCACTGCAATGCCGTGAGCCAAGGAGAAACAATAGGAAATTTTGCGAAAAATTCCGGAGTGCTAGCACGCTTTAGGAGTCTTGCGAGGTGATAGGGAACCGCACCTGTGAGCATGGAATCATCATTCGAAAAGCTTGGAGCTTGGAGATCCTTCCATGGCCGAAAATTGAGGAGCTCAAAACAGCCACTGCCGTGAGCCTTGGAGGAGAAAAGCTTGATGTTTTATTGTTCCTCGCATCGCTCAACCGATCATTGTGAGTATTCTGCACCTCCTTGATGTATTCGCATATTGTTTCTTGCTTGAATCGATCCCGGTTAGACCGTAGAAACCCAACAATGGTATCAGAGCGAGGTTGAGCATGAAACTTGAACTTAGGGTTAAAATTGGGTAAATTGATTTTGAGCATGATTTGATAAAATTAATTGATTGAGTATGCTTTAATGATGTTTAATTGAAGTTGTATTGGATCAATTTCATGAAAATTGGATTGGATAATTTTTCCCCAAAATTCTAGGCTTGGCCGAGAATGACAATGCCCTAAATATCATGGTATTTTTTGATTTTAATCATTGGATGAGTTGAAATCAATTGGGAAATGCTGATTGTGGATTTAATTTGATTGAAACTGAATCGGACAATAAAAACCCCAAAATGCTGTGAGTATAGAAGCATGAAATGAGTTTGATTTTTGATTAAAATGTGTTGGCCATGTTTTGATGTTAATTAATTTTTAATTTGTGTTTTGGAAATGTTAATTTGGGTAATTAATTATGGCATACACTTGTTTAATTAAGTTATAAAGTTTGGGATTTGGTAATTTAATTAATTGGGCCTATTTTGGAAATTGGACTTGAAAAGTTGTAATTGTGCTTAATGGGCTGGTTGTACCAAGATTGGTTTAGGCTAAATTGGTTGGATCCAATTGGGCCCAAAAACCATATCCATAAAGTCCAATTATGACTTAATGGACCTTTAATATTAATTGGGCCTAATGGGCCAAAATTGGTTTCTTGGCAAATAAGGGTGATTCCTTAAATGGGCTTTGGTATTTGGGTTTGACCCATATTGACCAAAAGTCCATGCCTTAGAAATTAATTAAAAGCCCATTGGATTTTAAATTAAATTAACATTGGATGTTAATCGGGCTTTGAGACCCGTAACGATTAGATTTGGAATCTAAGTCGTAAAGGTTCGTTAATAAAGTGTAATATTTAATTTGGAATTAAATAGTGAATTTGTATTAAATACAAATTAAATTGGATTTAATGTTGTAGTTTAATTTCATTCAAGAATTCGTACTTTAAGTACTTATTCGTAAAACGAGTTTGACTCGCGCAAAATCAAATCGTTGTTTGAACATTGGATGGTCATTAATTATCAGATTAATTAATTGGATTAGATTGATTGATAACATGCTTGTGTGAATACATGGTTGCGATGCATGAATAATGTATATCAGATGGATATTAGATGGGTCGGGCAATTTTGGAAATTATTGTAATAAATTGAGAATTTATTAAATTGGACCTGCTTGTCCAGCCTATTACCTCCTTACTCTTTGTATTTATCTTCTCACCTATTCCCCTCAATATAAATGAGGTTTCCTTAGAAGTGTTATGTAACGGGTAGAAGTAATACATGTGCTAGCGGGAGAGAGGAAATTGAGAGATTTGTTCTAGGAACAATGTGTTTAAATATCCATCCGCATATAATTATTATTTATTTATATGCGCCTTATTATGTGTTTAGAATGCATGTTTAAGGGTGTATGATGATGAGACCTTAACAAATATAATAAATTGGTTGCCAATTTGCACGCGAAAAACCCTCAACATCATATTAAACGTTTTTCCTTCCATTGAGTGATTCTTACTCAAGATCCAAGACTGGCATTGGTTTGTTGGCCAAAGTCAATGCCTTTGTCCGTCGCGGATGTGTTTGAATCATGAGAGCTTTGTTCCATATCTGTATCTTGTCCAAGTTGTGATTTGTTGGCCAAAGTCAAGATCACTTCTTGTCCATCGACATTGATTACGAAGCTTTCTAAGGTCAATGGGTTCCGCTTAACTGGGATCACTAAGTTTGTTGTGCCAAAGCCAAGGCTTAGTTGATTCAGAGGAAAAAGGTTAGGCAATATATTGGATATATTGGCATATATAAGATATATGTTTCGGACTTGGATGTCCACCTACTGGACCTAGGAATTGGATGGGATCCAATTGATCTTAGAGATCTACCTAGTTAATTATCATACAATTTGTTGGCCAAAGTCAAGATTGTGTGTTATTTAACGGGATCCTAGCTCACTAGGAAACAAGGTTTCCCGAGTACTCAACAGAGGGTTAGAGGCTCGCTGAAAAATAGTGGGAGGCAAATATTAAATTTGCAATATTCGTTTAGTTACTTGCCATACGCGCTCATTACAAATTTTTGTCAATACGTAATTAATATATTAGTTGGACTAATATTTAATTATTTTTTTAATAAAACAATTGGACTGTATTCAAACTATTTCAATTAATAGTTGATTATATAATTGGATTATAGTAATCAATATAATTTAATTTAATTAATTAAATTATAGTTGATTATATAGTTAGACTATAGTAATCATTATAATAAATAGTACCTAAAATCGTTTATTAAATAGTTGGACTATTAGAATCAAGATAATTGAAAGATTAGTGTTTAAAACATAATTCTGGGTGAAAAATGTTTTAAACGACTTTAATTTTCAAATTGGGAATTAAACATCAGGATAGTCCTGAAAGTTGAGAAGTTACTTTATTTGATATAGTGACGTCTCGAGCCTAAGCCCGGAGTTGAGCAAATAGTAGAGCATGATATTTGGAAGATTCATGTGATGATAACTTAAGTGCTTAATCCAATAAGCTTGCTAAATAGACTCATTAATTTCTTCATCAGGACTAAGGATTGGATCCTTATACTATGATAATGAAATTGAAGGATCTTCATAGATCTATTCTTAGATCGTAGAAGAACAAATTGCAATAGAAAACTCTTGGAGAGTTAATGGCTATTCTCAAAGAGACAAAGCCAAAGTTTGCAATAGGCAAGAAGCGCAAGGCGCACCTTACTTCGACATTCTAGAAGGCCGAGGCTAGGCCAATGGCTTCTGGAGTATGAAAAAAGGCAAAGGCAAAGTCATTAGAATCTTCTGGGAAGATAAAGGACATATCCCAAAATGTCTGTCTAAATTGTGGCAAACGGGGACACGGAAGCGTGACTGCCATATGGACAAGGCAGACATGAAGGAATTGAAGACGGGCAAAGCTCCGACTTCAAATATGTTTGTTATAAACATGTTTACTACTAGTATTAAAATTGGATTTTAGATACTAAAAGGTGGTACATAAATATGTACTGATGTGCAGAATCTGCTGAGAACATGATGCTGACTTCAGTTGAGATTTATCTGCGACTCGGAAACGAGACGAAAGTCGCTGTTTTAACCGTAAATACCTAAGTTTAGGAACTACCCTTTGGGTGAGTACTTAAATTAGGAAACTGTTAAAATGTAACTAGTTTGACTAGATACATTATCTCTATATCAGGGTTTAATTCGTTGCGGATATACCTTTATATTCTAGAACACTAAAGTGTTTCATTTTATAAAGATGATATTGAGATAAACACATTAGATGTGAAAAACAATATTTATATTTTGAATATAAATAAATCTCAAACATATAACATGACAAACTGATTAAATCAGTTGAAACTTAAATGTGGCATTGTTGTCTGGGACACAATTAAACAAGACTCGTATATCCACACTTTTGAAGAGTGGATACTAGTACGGATTTGATTCCATTCAAATGATGTCTACGAATCTAGTTAATTAGGCAAAGTGCATATAACACCTTTACTTGGTAAAAGTACAATTGCCACCGATCTGTTAAGCCCTTGTTCATAGTGACGTAAGTGGGCCCATGTCTAGCTAGGCTAGATGTGGATATGAATATTTCGTGACCTTTACGGATGTGGCATCGCGTTATGGTTATGTGTTTCTTTTGAAACACAAATTGGAAACTTTTACAGTTTCGACACGAAATAGACAGACTAATCGGCTAAAGTATTAAAACCATCACGGTTAGACTATGATGAAAATACTTAAGCAATAAGTTTATCATATACTTGAAAGAGTATAGTATTCTTTCAATGAGGACTCCTCCCGGAACACGTCAGTTTGACGGTGTGTCCGAACAGAGAAACCAAATTTTGTTAGACATGATAAGGTTAATCATGAGTCGCTCTGAGCTACCATTTCCTTCAACGGATACGCATTAACAGTGCAGAACTTATTTAGAATAAGGTTCGATAAAAAATCTGTTTGACAGACTTCATATTAGATATGAACAGGAAAGAAACTGGGTTTTCTCATTCCTGAAGATTTGGGAATGCTAGGCATATGTTTGGATGATACCAAACTAGAACCCAAATCGGATAAGTGTCTAAGTTGTTGGTTATCCTAGGGAAACCAAAGTATAGTACTTATACAACTCACTAGAGAACAATGTAATTGTTGCTCGCCATGCGGTTTTCCTAAGAGGAATACCAATATGCAGTGGTAAGTGAGAGGAAAGTAAAACTCGATGAAAATCAGAGTAATACTGTTCCATGCACTGATTCCTTAATGGAACACAAATAGTTCATCAAGAATGAAACTATACCAGTAATCTTCCAATACACAAGAACCACGTAGATCAGAGAGAGTCAGAAAACAACCTGGGGTATGGGTTTCTGATCTCACCTCGAAAAGATGTCAATCTTATTGAGGAATACGGACTGACTACGTATGAGGAAGTGATACAAGGTATCGACTCCCTATTATGGAAAAGTGCCATGATATCCGAAATAGATTCCATGTATACCAACCAAGTTTAGACACTGGTTGATGTACCGGAAGGCATTGTGCCTACTGGTACTATATCAATCTTCAAGGAAGACATACATGAAAGGCAACATACCAACGTACTAAGCTAGGCTTGTAGCGAAAAGGTATCGTTATCAACATAGTGTCGATTACGACGAAACATTTTACATGTTGCCATGGTTAAATCCATTTGGATAATGCTTACTAATGCTGCATGTTTCATTCATGAAATATGGCAGCTGAATGCCAAAACCGCTTTCCTTAATGGAAACCTATTGGAGGATGTTTACAACATCCTGACGGTTTTGTCGTACCAAAACGTGCAAACTAGGTTTGCAGGTTATTCGATCCATGGATGGATTGAAGCAATCGGTGAAAGCTTGGCTTTCATGAATAATTCTCCGTAGAATTCTTGTGAGAAACAACCTTTATTCTAGGAATAAAGATCTACTGGGATAGATTTAAAGTTGTTGACACTCTCCGAGAAATCGTACATTGAAATAAAATGTACGTCACATGGTGTCCCATATGCTTTGAGCATATGGAGTCACAATCGGGCCAATCCAAGTGATGATCATTGGATTGATGTTAAGAACATCCGTTAGTATCTTAGAAGATCTAAGGATGCTTTATTATACTATAGAGAATGAGAACTTGAAGTGACTGGGATCACTGCTGCAAGTTTCCAAACCGATAAAAACGACTATAAGTCATAACAATGGTACTATAAAGTTTGGATAACGGAACAGTGAGCTGGAAATCTTCCAAATAAGATACCGTTACCGAATAAACAACAAAAGTGGGTTATTGCTGCGGCTGAGGCAGCAATAGAAGCCGTTTGGATCGATAATAATCTAATTAGATTAGATATAGTTCTGTTAGCAGCTGAGCTAGGCTACAGCGCAGGCTAAAGAATTAATGGTCTCATCAACGATCCAGATATATACTTCGATATTCATCTGACTCGTTCGAATCATACATCGTGGCGATGTGTTGATCGTATAAAACGCATCAAATGATAATCATGTAAATCCACTGACGAAAGCCTTTTCCTCAGCAGAAGTTTGAGCGAACCATACATAGTTCAGGTGTAGGACACTTGAGTGACTGGCTATAGGCCAAGTGGGAGATTGTTGGACAGTGGGGTATGGGTTTCTGATCTCACCTCATAAAGATGTCAATCTTATTGAGGAATATGAACTGACTACGTATGAGGAAGTGATACAAGGTATCGACTCCCTATTATGGCAAAGTGCCATGAAGTCCGAAATGGATTCCATGTATAACAACCAAGTTTGGACACTAGTTGTTGTACCGAAAGGCAATGTGCCTATTGGTACTATATAAATCTTCAAGGAATAAATACATGGAAGGCAACATACCAACGTACTAAGCTAGGCTTGTAGCAAAAAGGTATCGTTATCAACATTGTGTCGATTATGACGAAACATTTTACATGTTGCCATGGTAAATCCATTTGGATAATGCTTGCTAATGCTGCATGTTTCATTTATGAAATGTGGCAGCTAAATGCCAAAACCGCTTTCCTTAACGGAAACCTTTTGGAGGATGTTTATAACATCCTGACGGTTTTGTCGTACCAAAATGAGCAAACAATATTTGCAGGTTATTCGATCCATAGATGGATTGAAGCAAGCATTGCGTTCTTGGAACTATCGTTTTGATGTAATCATAATGGTATATGATTTGATTCAAAACGGAAATGATTCTTGTGTATATAAGAAGGTTAGTGGGAGCGCACTGACAAAGAATGTCCTATATAATGATAACATATCATTTCTTAGAAATGATATTCCCATAATACAATCGGTGAAAGCTTGGTTTTCAAGAAAATTCTCCATAGAATTCTTGGGAGAAAAAACCTTTATTCTAGGAATAAAGATCTACTGGGATAGATTTAAAGTTGTTAGCACTCTCCGAGAACTCGTGCATTGAAAAATGTACGCGACCTGGTGTCTCATACGCTTTGAGCATATGGAGTCACAATCAGGCCAATCCAAGTGATAGTCACTGTATTGATGTTAAGAACATCCTTCAGTATCTTGGAGGAACTAAGGATGTTGTCATACACTATGGAGAATGAGAACTTGAAGTGACTGGGTTCACCGTTGCAAGTTTCCAAACCGATAATAACGACTGTAAGTCGTAATAAAGGTACTGTACAATTTGAATAACGGAACAGTGAGCTGAAAATCTTCCAAGCAAGATACTGTTACCGAATAAACAACAAAAGTGGATTATTTCTGCAACTGAGGCAGCAATATAAGCCTTCTGGATTGATAATAATCTAATTAGATTATATAGTTCTGTTAGCAGCTGAGCTAGGCTAGCGCAGGCTAAAGAATTAATGGTCTCATCAACGATCCAGATATATACTTCGACTATTCATCTGATCCATTCGGATCATACATCTTGGCGATGTGATGATCGTATAAAACGCATCAAATGATAATCATACAAATCCACTGACGAAAGCCTTTTCCTCAGCAGAAGTTTGAGCGAACCGTACATAGTTCAGGTGTATGACACTTGAGTGACTGGCTATAGGCCAAGTGGGAGATTGTTGGACAGTTATGACCCATAGCGTTACTATTTGTACAGATCATGATGTTGTTGTACAAATTAACTATGTGACAAAGAAAATTGATCTTTTATCATTTGTGATTAGATCACCAAGATGTATAAATGATGAAAGGTCCATATGATTAGTTCCTGGATTGAGATGATATGAGACAGTATCAATCCATAAAGGTTTAATCATTAAATATCCCTAGTTGTAGTATTATCGAGATTGGACATCGATAATGCAGAATAGACTAATATTACACTTGTGCGCGTTGTGGGAGCATAACAGCATAGTTCTCATATATATTGGTATATGATACTCATGCAAGTGTAGTAGGAGGTTGTGTTTTACCGATGGTATGGAAAACAGCTTCGCTCTGGATAGACCCCTCGGAATTCCATTGGTAGTATTACTATGTGTCTATGGAAGTCCGAATCAGGGTAGGTGTATTTGGTCTTAACCTGAGACTTGCACCGCTAATACTTGCGACAATCAATATACTTTGGTTTTGGTCGTCCAGGGATTTAACAGGTTCTGTGTACGCCTCTTCTGGGTATATTGAGAATCGTATTGTATTAGGTGTGATGTCGAGATGGAAGTATCACTCCAGTAATAGTGGAGATGATGATCACGTAGGATACAGAACTGGTTCTCTTATATGCTGCAGCTATCGGGATATCATGACTAGGTCATGTTTATCCGATTATAGAGACTAGTTACCAGAGATCCGATATGTACTTCGTACGGGGCAGACACATTTCCAGCCCCAGGCCTTGCACGTGACATCTGATACTGGATCGAAATACGCAATACTACGTATACTACGCCTAATATAGATCATATATTCATGTAAGGATATTTCTGGAGAATTGGGTAGGCATGACACTTTGCTAGAAGCGAACCTTGTCTTGTAAATCGGTACAAACGTAATACTAGGTACATACGTGTTCGGATAGTCCGACGACAAGATTTACTGCCAACATATACGGGGATCTCATGGGTCGTTTCCCGAAGATTCCCCGATGACGTATGACTCGCACTTTATTAATCTGGGATTAATTAGATGAGAGAGAAAAATAATCTTGGATTAATTACAGAGATATTTATCTGGGATAAAATATTAATTAAAGAGAGAATACGATTAATTTGGAATTAATCGATAAATAATATATTCGATATATTATACGAAATTGGATTTCGACGCGGAATTAAATTTTGAATTTAATTCGGGGGAACGAGTTAATTTAGAATTAATTCGTTAGCGACGTGAATAGTAATTTTGCTAGGCAAAGTTATTTAATTAAATTAGATTTAATTTCATCGCAACGGAAAATTCGTTAATTTGGAATTAGCTAACCCGAGCCCGAGAGTGTTTGCGGACGCACTCGCATTTCGAATTCAAGTGCGGCCCGCAAATCACATCAAGCGTCAAATCACTAGTCAATCAAGTGATAGAAGTCACATCACTTTGAGTGAAATGATGTCTAGTCACTTTTGATGTGAATAGTTGATGGAGGTGGTTGCTTTAATTGCCTTTGACTTTTGGAAAGCAAAAATTTGGAAATTGAATTTTTGAAATTCAATTAGTGTATTAAATACACATTTTTCAACCACCAACCTAACTCACCTCTCTCAATTTCTTCTTCTCTCTCACGGCCACAAGGCCATTTTCTTCTTCCTTTTCACTACAATGCTGTGAGCCAAGGAGAAACAATAGGAAATTTTGCGGCAAAATTTCCGGAGTGCTAGCACGCTTTAGGAGTCTTGCGAAGGTGATAGGGAACCGCACCCGTGAGCATGGAATCATCATTCGAAAAGCTTGGAGCTTGGAGATCCTTCGATGGCCAAAAATTGAGGAGCTCAAAACAGCCACTACCGTGAGCCTTGGAGGAGAAAAGCTTGATGTTTTGTTGTTCCTCGCATCGCTCAACCGATCATTGTGAGTATTCTTCACCTCCTTGATGTATTCGCATATTGTTTCTTGCTTGAATCGATCCCGGTTAGACTGTAGAAACTCAACAATGGTATCAGAGCGAGGTTGAGCATGAAACTTGAACTTAGGGTTAAAATTAGGTAAATTGATTTTGAGCATGATTTGATAAAATTAATTGATTGAGTATGCTTGAATGATGTTTAATTGAAGTTGTATTGGATCAATTTCATGAAAATTGGATTGGATCATTTTTCCCCAAAATTCTAGGCTTGGCCGAGAATGACAATGCCCTAAATATCATGGTATTTTTTGATTTTAATCATTGGATGAGTTGAAATCAATTGGGAAATGTTGATTGTGGATTTAATTTGATTGAAACTGAATCGGACAATAAAAACCCCAAAATGCCGTGAGTATAGAAGCATGAAATGGGTTTGATTTTTGATTAAAATGTGTTGGCCATGTTTTGATGTTAATTAATTGTTAATTTGTGTTTTGGAAATGTTAATTTGGGTAATTAATTATGGCATACACTTTAGTTAATTAAGTTATAAAATTTGGAATTTGGTAATTTAATTAATTGGGCCTATTTTGGAAATTGGGCTTGAAAAGTTGTAATTGTGCTTAATGGGCTTGGTTGTACCAAGATTGGTTTAGGCTAAATTGGTTGGATCCAATTGGGCCCAAAAACCATATCCATAAAGTCCAATTATGACTTAATGGACCTTTAATATTAATTGGGCCTAATGGGCCAAAATTGGTTTCTTGGCAAATAAGGGTGATTCCTTAAATGGGCTTTGGTATTTGGGTTTGACCCATATTGACCAAAAGTCCATGCCTTAGAAATTAATTAAAAGCCCATTGGACTTTAAATTAAATTAACATTGGATGTTAATCGGGCTTTGAGACCCGTAACGATTAGATTTGGAATCTAAGTCGTAAAGGTTCGTTAATTTGGAATTAGCAAACCCGAGCCCGGGAGTATGTGTTCGGATAGTCCGACGACCGGATTTACTGCCAACATATCCGGGAATCTCATGGGTCGCTTCCCGAAGATTCAGCGATGACGTATGACTCGCACTTATTAATCTGGGATTAATTAGATGAGAGAGAGAATTAATCTGGGATTAATTGCGGAGATATTTTATCTGGGATAAAATATTAATTAAAGAGAGAATACGACTAATTTGGAATTAATCGATAAATAATATATTCATTATATTATACGAAATTGGATTTCGACGCGGAATTAAATTTAGAATTTAATTCTGGCGAACGAGTTAATTTAGAATTAATTCGTTAGCGACGTGAATAGTAAATTTTCTAGGCAAAGTTATTTAATTAAATTAGATTTAATTTCGTTGCAACGGAAAATTTGTTAATTTGGAATTAGCAAACCCGAGCCCGGGAGTGTTTGTGGACGCACTCGCATTTCGAATTCAAGTGCGGCCCGCAAATAACATCAAGCGTCAAATCACTAGTCAATCAAGTGATAGAAGTCACATCACTTTGAGTGAAATGATGTCTTGTCACTTTTGATGTGAATAGTTGATGAATGTGGTTGGCTTTAATTGCCTTTGACTTTTGGAAATCAAAAATTTGGAAATTGAATTTTTGAAATTCAATTAGTGTATTAAATACACATTTTTCAACCACCAACCTAACTCACCTCTCTCAATTTCTTCTTCTCTCTCACGACCACAAGGCCATTTTCTTCTTCCTTTTCACTGTAATGACGTGAGCCAATGAGAAGCAATAGGAAATTTTGCGGCAAAATTTCCGGAGTGCTAGCACGCTTTAGGAGTCTTGCGAAGGTGATAGGGAACCGCACCCGTGAGCATGGAATCATCATTCGAAAGCTTGGAGCTTGGAGATCCTTCCATGGCCGAAAATTGAGAAGCTCAAAACAGCCACTGCCGTGGCCTTGAAGGAGAAAAGCTGGAAGTTTTGTTGTTCCTCGCATCGCTCAACCGATCATTGTGAGTATTCCGCACCTCCTTGATGTATTTGCATATTGTTTCTTGCTTGAATCGATCCCGGTTAGACCGTAGAAACCCAACACTTTATGAACAATAATTTGTTCTTGGTTCATATACGATTCTCTTAATCGCATCATCATACTATACTCATCTGACATGCCATAGTATTGCCTCTTGAGTTCCGACGCCAGTGAACTTAAGATGTATGATTTATGAACAACAATTTGTTCTTGGTTCATATACGATTCTCTTAATTGCATCATCATACTATACTCATCTGACATGCCATAATATTACCTCTTGAGTTCCGATGCCAGTGAACTTAAGATGTATGATTTAACTTTTAAATCATCATCTTTCCAAGCTTGGAAAACTTATAATTCCTCCGGTGTTGCGTCCTCAGACACAACAAGGGGCAGCGAACCCTCGAGTACATATCCCAATTTTTCGGATTCAAGGACAATCTTTAAATCCAAATCTCAATCAGCAAAGTTCTCAGCGCCTTTTAGTTTGTTCGTATCCAACATACACGCAAATGAATTAGTCGATTGTGCCGCCATCGCAAATCTATCATATAGATTATAGAAAAAAAGGTCAGCAGATATTAAACAGTTTCAAATAATATCGAAAGCATTAACTAGATCATGATTTTTAATCTAAAAATACAATTCCCACTAAATCATGCAATATTGTAATCCCCAAATAGAATATAAAGATTTAATAATTAAATTAAATACAAATAGTAAAAGGTGGATCCCATGAATATATTTCAGCTCACAGTTTTGGCATGTTCTCGCCTACGGATATTCATCAGGTAGACAACTTATTGTCAAACAATCAATAGTGACTCCTGGGTTTCCGGTCCTGGTCGTTTCTCGTTGTGACAGCTTTGGCACGTTCACAATGAGGCGTACCAAGGTTAAATTTGTCAATGGTAAACTCAAGCTACTTGCGTAACCTTGACAGTTTTTGACACGTTCAGGATTCAACTTTCGTTTGAATTTATCTAGTATCTGATATACATCCGGCATAAATAAATTTATATCGGCTACACCCTCACAGCTTTGGCACGTTCTCGGATGTAGTCATAGAAAAGATATTCATAAACTGTATTGACAAGACGGACCATGTAACATGCATCAAATACATAATTAACATAAAACCTTATTAATTGGGGATTTTCCGCAAAAGATGTTTTTACTTTATTTAATCAAATTTAATAAACACGTGCATGCCTTAAGTAAACATTAAATTAAACATTGAATTTAAAGGCATAATCATATCGGGTGTCCATAATCAGACTCGCTCTGATACCATTTTGTATGGGTTTTATAGGGAATATCCGGTAACGCAACGGAATGTGGAAAATCAAAATTTTCCGATTTCAATAATTTTTCTTGGATCAATTAAATAAACTTATTTATTTAATTATCCAATACTTAAAACTGAAATTTTAACCAAGAAATCAAATTTCTTGGAAATTATCGTTTGACCCCTAAACTTTACATTTTGTTCAATTTAGTTCTAAAATTGTCAAATATAATTTTGGATGATTCAAAATCAATTCTAAAATAATTTCCAACATGTCCAACACATAAAAAATAAATTGCAACAAAATCCCCAAAATTTTTCAAATTGCCGAACAGCCCCTTAATTTTCAATTTTTACAATTTGGTCCATTTTTGTTCAAAACATGTCAAGATCAAATCCAATCAACCCAAAATTTAATAAGCATCATATACACACTATAATACATCACATATATGAAAAGCCCCAAATTTGGAAAGGGTTAAGAACCCTAATTTTACAATTTCTTCAAATTGACAAAATACACCAAATCAATTAAATCCAACATTTTAATTCAATCTTCACCACACCTTGTAGGGGTTTTATAGGGAATATCCGGTAACGCAGCAGAACGCGGAAAATCAAAATTTTTCAATTTCAATAATTTCTCTTGGATAAATTAAATAAACTTATTTATTTAATTACCCAATACTTAAAAACTGAAATTTATTTCTTGGAAATTACCGTTTGATCCCTAAACTTTACATATTGTTCATTTTAGTCTTCAAATTGTCAAATACAATTTTGGATGATTCTAAATCAATTCTAAAATAATTTCCAACACATCAAAAATAAATTGCAACAAAATCCCCAAAATTTTCCAAATTGCCGAACAGCCTCTTAATTTTTAGTTTTTGCAATTTGGTCCATTTTTGTTCAAAACATGTCAAGATCAAATCCAATCAACCCAAAAATTGATATGCATCATATACACACCATAATACATTACATATATGAAAAGTCCCAAATTTGTAAAGGGTTAAGAACCCTAATTTTATAATTTCTTCAAATTGATAAAATACACCAAATCAATTAAATCCAACATTTTAATTCAATCTTTGCCACACCAAACAAGTCTCACCACCATGAAACAACCCAAGAACAATTCTAGGTCATCAATGAGTGGCTTAGCAACTCTAGAATGACAACTTGATTATCAAATAATCAAAAGAGAGCTTAATAACCAATTATACGCTCACTTTAATCCATATACATGCAAACATCCTTCATACAAGTTTCCAACCATTTAAACATAAACTAAAAGTGTAGAGACAACATCCTAGCAACACATGTTGAAGCTAAGCATAATAGAAACATTTTCTTAGTTGAAAAGTTTAAGAAAAAACTTACACAATCAAAGATTTTTCAAGCCTTTTCCTTTGGTTCTTCAACTTTGCTCGAAACCCTCTTTGTTATGTTTTTGGTAACTCTACCTAATGAATGAAAAATGAAACAAAATAATATATACTCTCCCAATTTGCCCTTGGCCGAAAATTGTGAGCATATACATAATAGCTAGATTTTTTTTTTTGTTTCATTAAAGTTAATTTTATCAACTTGTGTAATTGATCATTACAACATTTAATGATATTCAACAAGTCAAATAAAACAATTAAAGTCATTTCCTAAAAATATCATAACTAAAGATATTTATATTTTTAATTACTTTAATTATTTAACAATTAAATAATTAAATAATTATTTAAATACAAATATATTAAATATATGTATTATATTTACTTTAAATATCCAAATACATATATATTTATGATATATGACAAATATCATAATTTGACATTTAATTAATGTGTATTTAATAAAATAATCATTAAATACAAATACACATTAATTAGAAGATGACATTTAGGTCCATTTGTATTTATTTTTCGTTTAACCATTAAACGACTTATAAATAATCGATATTATTCATAAAAGTTGCCTTAGTGCTCTACGAGTACATTCCACTAGTGAGACTATCTAGATTCATGTATATAGGTCACGAAATCTAATTTCTTGTCCATACTTTACCCACCCGTAAATTATGACGACTACAAATAAACTCGCTAAATCATACAGGTCGAGGTCATGGCATATGTTTAATTCATCCATCATAGGTATCCGGATATATCCCAGAGATATAGATGTAAACGTCAAATCTCTATCGGAACAATCATGTCGACGTCTCTATTAGCAATCTCTAAAAGAACACTTAGAGCTCACTTCTAAAGTGTACCACTGGCCCATGGTTTTTATCTGATTGTTAATCATATATGGACTACCTATGCTCTGTACACATAACTGACAGATTCTATCTTGACACACACAGGACACCCTGAGGATCTGTCCACACCCAACGAACATGCGGAGGTCTGATCTAAATAGATTGGTGACGTGACTGCCATCTAAATGTGGATGATTTCTCATATGCCCACAGTGGTATCTCAAGTCGAAGAATCACAAATGCTACTTAACCCGAGAAGATTCTTATTGATGTTGGTGTACCATCTATTAAGAATCTTCAGTGAGTTGTTCAGTGTTTATCCGCTATAAACACCTACACGTCTATACAAGTCTCCAAGACTCATGGTTCATTGAGAAACCATTGGAATCAAATATTCCAGTATACGACATGTACTAGTCTCAACAGGTTTACTTTACTAATCAAGTAGTGTAAACCTTGACCAGAAACTGTCTAAGAAGACAAAGTCATGAAACAACTCAATTTCAGTTGCGACGCTTTTGTAACTGCATCATGACTAATCATTCTAAGGTCAAATACGTCTTTACCATATTAAAAGATATATTATATTATTGAAACTGCTTATTTTATTCATAATAAAACGTTTACAAGAGTATTTACAAGGAAATACACACAGAGAATTGGCGCTCTGAGTACCAACCCCAACACAACTGTATTACTGATTATCAATATATTGGGATTTTATTATGTACACAGCCATATTAGTCATTAAAATAACAAGTTGCAATCTGAAGCTACAAACTAACAGTAGGAAAATACAATAGATCAACCATTATTAAAGAACAATACAAACTGGTAGTCTATAGCTTGTATACTCAGAAAATCCATAAATGTCAAAAAATGAATTCTTGTCCTAGACAAACTGGTAGCTTATAAGGTTGAAGTATTCTAAGGATTATTACTTAGAAAAGAGTCTCTAACTTCAATAGATTAATCATTGGAAAGTTTGGGATTCAGATATACACACTCTTTCATACAACCAATGAAATCCCCCAAAAGAAAAAAAAATTGTACATATCTGAAAGTTGCATTAGAACACAAATTTTGACTCCACAATGAGGTTTATCAACGTAGGAACAAGAATACTGATCTTGTTGATGGTAGTTTTTTAACCCCGAATAATTTTGAATACCTATGAGGAGTAGAATGTGATTTGTACTTGGCCAAAAGAGTTGCTGAAGGCTCAAGGACCTAGAAAGGCTGAAGTCAGACAGAGGGGCCCGAGTCCATTATATAGAATAGTTCTCCCGAGGGCAAAACCTAGTGATTAAGCAAGTTGGGATACCAACCGGACCTAAAGAAAAAATGGAGGATTTGGCAGCATTTGAGTACTTGTAGAATCTGACCCGAGGTGGTCATGTTTACCGACCCGACCCTTTTGAGGAATTTCGAAGAGGTATGACCAATCATCATGCACTTTGGCACACCGAACCTAGGAGCGGAGTTGAGGCCATAATACTTTATTCTTACAGGTATATGACGTATATCCTACTTGGAAGTTTGGGCTTCTAGAGGGTTGATATGATAAGAGTAAGTCAACGACTCTAATTGGGAAAAGACTCTGCCAAACGGAACAGTATTGAAGTGGTTGGACCATATTTTGTCACGTCGACAGAATGTGTAGCAGTGGCCAAAAGGTTGGAATGATAAGCTTCTGCTGACAGAGATGTTTGATTCAGAGGCCAAAACAACTGTTTGCAGAGAGGTTGGGGAAAATGAGCATGGGCGATGATGACAGGGTGACATGAGCTGACGTCATAGGTGGATAGAATAATGGATTTGGAAGCCTATATAAAGGAATTGAAGATTCAGATTGAAGGGTTGACTATTTGGTTAGAAATTTTCATATTTCACTACTTGTAAAAAGCTATAAAGGCTTAGTGATAGGGATAGAGAGCTAATAACTACTAGAGCCCTGAGAGATTTATAAATCTGGTCATTTTTTACCATGAAAGTAATACAAACACCCCCTCATTCTTCCCGTGGACGTAGGTTGGAGCTATTCTCCACCGAATCACGTAAATCTATGTGATTTTCTTGTTTGCTTGCCAAATTTATTTTGGGTTCCTTACTAACCAAAAAAATCCACTGCTTGGAGGAGGTTTGTTCGAGGGGTAGATTCCCAAATTGCCATTGGAACGAAAAATAGTCGTCAACAGTTGACGCAATCTGTGGGTACCAGCACGAAAAGCAACAAACACACTAAGACAATGACATTGTACAAAGACCACAGAGTTCTGGAGGCCTCAATGGTGAGATGGATGGAGAAAATGGAGGAGAATTTTCGGATAGAAATAAAGGGAACTCAAGCCTTCTTAGGGGCCATGATGGAGTGATAAGTGTGCAAAAATTGAATTTTCATTGAAAAGAAAAATTTTCTACATAGGGCTCACTCAGGCTTACCCAAAAAAAAAGTATAAGTTACGTGGAGGACAGGCTGTTACCTCCAACTCGGAAGATGTTTGGGACTATGATATCCTCGCCAGCAGCCTGCCAATGCCTTCCCTATGGCCCCCCGACGCAGAACCATTTGTCCTTGAAGTTCATATTGGTGGCCGGGAGATTTGTAATAATGTGAGGAGCCCCGGTGAAAGTGGAGAGGTAATACCAACCCTTGTACTCTTTTGGGTTGACATTTATCATGTATAATCTCTTCAGCTCGGGGATAGACGGCTCTCTCAGTCCCATTCAGCTCCAGATCACGTAGAGCCCAACCAACACTCTCCACCCGTTCGAGTTTAGTTGGCATGAGGCTAGATTCACTACTGCCAACATCCTGGCAAAATACCATTGCACGGGCAAACATAGTCCCATATCAAAGAAGGTCGTGCAGATGGCCACCTGGTTATCACAAGGAGGCTTGCTTGATCTTATTCCTTTGAGACATTGAGAGTGATGGCCTCAGGAATGTTAAATTTTATTCTCAATTGATCCAGCTCGGCCTCAATTATTAGAGAGGCTTGGTCTATGTCTAAGTTGACGAAGTCAAACTCAGGGTGGCTTGATTCGGGTCGGGGCACGCGTCGGTGGTGTGATTGGTTCTTCTCTTCAGAAGGGGCCGGTGTTGTATTGTAGTCGTCAGGGCTCTCTGATCCCGAGTTGTGTACGTTAACCGGCCCGGTCCATCGTAATGATTACATGGTAGGAGGTAGAGTGTTGAGAGGAGTTGGAGAAGAAGACTGTGAACCCGAAAAAGAAGATTAGTTTAAAGCATTTAGTTTTAAAGACTAATCATATGGTTAGTACAACTAAACACGCAAGAGCTATGTTCATTATGTCATCATCTTTACCGAGTGACTAACCCTAAAAAGCTCTAAGCACCCTAACAATGGCGAACAAAAAATTACAGAACACAACCAGAGCAAACACACCTAGGAAAACCCTAGAAACTCATGTTTTCTACCCCTTGTATTAAAAAACCCAGAAAAACACACAGATACGCACACAAGACCAGAAATATATCCACACCAACTAAACCCACCCCTCAAATTGCCATTAACTCACAAAAAATCATAAAAACAACATATAAGCACATCACCTAAGCAATTCACCAGCATTATCGCAAGCAACAACATAGATGAGGAAAAGAAAAGAGTTAGAGAATCACAAACTTACTATGTTGAAGGATGGTAGTGAATGATGCCTAAAGTTGAGAATAACTTAGTTGCAGAAGCTTGTTTGAAGATCTGAAATGGTTGTGCTGGAGAAGATGAAGTGATAAAAGGAAAAAATGAAGAAGATCGACCTTTAAATATGCAAGCTCATGATGGTTTTTTACCATCGGATTGAAGCAAGTACACGAGATCAATGACACAAGTACACATGATTAATGACACATGTGAATGAGATCTCGACCGTTAAAATCAAATAAAAGACTTAGATTGAAGTCATGAGCTCGGTTGATCACAACTGTCTTAAGTTTTTGACGCCAAGCCACAGATGTACGACATCTGGCTTCTCAGGGAGACGAAGCATAAAGAAGATGTGACAGATGTGACATGCATTTAAGGAAGACAATTATACCTTCACGTCTTCCTAGGGATGAATCAGAAACCCTATGAAGACTTTATAGTTGGCGATGAAAGAGAGGCAATCGACGTAAAAATGAAATCTTTGGCGATATGTGTACCTTTCTGACCCGATGAGCATGACAATGTGGGTAGTAATGAGCTGTGACCCGATGAAACAGGCCCGACATGTACCACCATCTTTTTTTGAAATTTCCGGCACCAACTCACTAACTCGTTCATACCGAGAACTATGAGACATATGTTGATGGTGATTTTTCACCCCGAGGAAGTTTGAATACCTATGAGGGGTAGAATGAGGTTTGTACTTGGCCAAAAAATGATTTTGAAGGCTTAATAACCTAAGGAGACTGAAGTCAGATAGAGAGGCCTGAGCCCACTATATAGAAGAGTTCTCCCGATGGCAGAACCTGCTGATGAAGCAAATTGGGATACCGACCCGACCTAAAGAAGAAGTGGTGGATTTGATAGCATTTGAGTACTTGTAGAATCCGACATGAGGTGGTCATGTTTACCGACCTGAGCATTTTGAGGAAGTTGGAAGAGGTATGACCAAGTATCATTCACCTTGGCACACTGACCTGAGGAGTGAAGTTGACGCCACGATACTTTGTACTTACATGTATATGATGTATACCCTACTTGGAAGTTTGGGCTTCTAGAGGGTTTATGTGACAAGAGTAAGTCAATGGATCTCATTGGAAAATGACTCTGCCAGACGGAACAGTATTGGAGCTGTTGAACCACAGGATGTCACGTCGGCAGAACGTGTATCAGTGGCTAAAAAATTGGAATGATAGGCTTCTGCTGACAGAATGTGCCTGAGTATGAGGCCATAACAACTGTTTGCAGAGAGGTTGTGGAAAATGAGTATGGGCGATGATGACAGTGTGACATGAGCTGACGTCATGGGTTGGTAAAATGGTGGATTTGGAAGCCTATATAAATGAATTGAAGATTTAAATTGAAGAGTTGGCTTTTTGGTTAGCAATTT
>SKCR01049282.1:0-39329 GCA_019454045.1 Zanthoxylum bungeanum
CTCTTACTACTGGTAGCCCTATGCCCCTGCTCCGGATACCACCCTAAATCACTTTCCCTAAAACAAGGCTATTACTGGATAATTCTGGGGTTCGCCTATCGTCTGTTTCCTCTCAGGGCTCTTCTACAAGTGCGGTAACCGCTGACCTCACTTTATGAGTATTTCTTCTCCTAATTTCTCGATCCCCTTGTACATCGACTATCCTCTTCTGACTAGCTATCTCTCCTCTCATTCTAATGGGACCTGTCTGTCCTTACTCTCCGGCTTTCTTTTCCAATTTTTCAATCTTGTCCATCATGGTTTTCATGAAGTCCTAGGTCGCCCCTCTTTCTTTTCATGCATTTTCCCTTTCCAACCGTAAGTTTTCTTCCTGTTGGTTTCTAATTAGGTCCCAAGAATGAAATCAAGCACAAAAATGCATGAATACAACAAAGGAGAATGGCGGAAACATACTCACAATGATCGGTTTGGATGCTACGAAGAACACAAGCCATTTCACCCCTCCTTGAAGCTCGGCAGTGGCTTCCCTTGACAGTGGACTGCTCGGTTTTGGTGTCTTTGGCTTCTCGAAGATTCGGCCATTGAAGACCTCCATTGAAGCTCCAAGCTTCAAGCTTCCAAGCTCACGAAATCGATTCCCTATCACCTTAGGAAGACTCAAGTGTGTGCTAGCATTTAGATTTTGCAACAAAACCATCACATTTCTTCTCCTTGTTGCTCGGCAGAACCCGAAAAAAGAAGAAGAAAATGGCTCCAAGCCGAGAGAGAAGAAGAGGGAAAAAGGGTTTCCTTGAAACCGAGAAAGTGGAGAGAGAGAGAGAAGAAAAGAAAATGATATATATATATATATATATTTATTTTTATTTTCCAAAACAAAAACAAATACACAAAACCATTTTCATTTACCAAAAAGTCAAAAAGAAAAAGCCATTAATGCTTTTCAACTACCACATCAATCACTCAATCAATCAATCAAATTGTCACATCACTCAAAGTGACATGTGATTTGACGCTTGATGTGACTAGCGATTTGACGCTTGATGTGACTTGCGTGCCGCATTCGAATTCGAAATGCGAATGCGCTCGCAAACACACTCAGGCTCGGGCTCGGGTTCGCTAATTCCGAATTAACGAATTTTCCGTTGCGACATAATTAAACGATTACGCCTAGCGAAATCACTATTCACATCGCTAACGAATTAATTCTAAATTAACTCGTTCCCCCGAATTAAAATCTAATTTTAATTCCGCGTCGAAATCTAATTTCGCATAATATATCGAATATATTATTTTATCGATTAATTCTAAATTAATCGTTTTCTCTCTTTAATTAATATTTTATCCAGATAAAATATCTCCGCAATTAATCCCAGATTAATTTTCTCTCTCTTCTAATTAATCCCAGATTAATTAAAGTGCGAGTCATACATCATCGGTGAATCTTCGGGAAGCGACCCATGAGATCCCCGGATATGTTGGCAGTAAATACGGTCGTCGGACTATCCGAACACGTAAGTACCTAGTACTACGTTTATACCGATTTACAAGACAAGGTTGGCTTCTAGCAAAGCGCCATGCCTACCCAATTCTCCAGAAATATCCTTACAGGAATAAATGATCTATATCAAGCGTAGTATACCGTAGTATTGTGTATGTCGATCCATATCGGATGTCCACGTGCTAGGCTTGGGGCTGGAATTGTGTCTGCCCCGTACGAAGCACATATCGGATGTCTGGCAACTAGTCTCTATAATCGGATATACATGACCTAGTCATAATATCCCGATAGCTCGAGAATTTAAGAGAACGAGTTCCGTATCCTACGTGACCATCATCTCCATATGACTGGAGTGATACTTCTGTCTTAACATCACACCCAACACACTACGATTCTCAATATACCCAGCATTGGCGTACACAGAACCTGTTAAAGCCCTGGACGACCGCAACCAAAGTATATTGATTGTCGCAAGTATTAGCGGTGCAAGTCTCAGGTTAAGACCAAATACACCTACCCTGATTGCAGACTCTCATAGACACATAGTCATACTACCAATGGGATTCCGCAGGGGTCTATCCAAAGCGAAGCTGTTTCCCGTACCATCGGTAAAACACAACCTCCTATTACACTTGCGTGAGTATCCTATACCCAAATATATGAGAACTATGCGTCGTGCCCTCACAACGCGCACAAGTGTAATACTAGTCTTTTATGTATTTATCGATGTCCAATCTCTATAATACTCTGACTAGGGATATTTAATGATTTATCCTTCGTGGACGGATACTGTCTCATATCATTCTCAGTCCAGGAACAAATCACAGGGACCTCCTATCATTTATATATCTTGGTGATCTAATCATAAATGATAAGAGTGCAATCTCCTTTGTCACATTGTTAATTTGTACAACAACACCGTGATCTGTACAAATAGAGACGCTATGGGTCATAATTGTCCAACAATCTCCCACTTGGCCTATAGCCAGTCACTCGAGTGTCTAACACCTGAACCATGTACGGTTGGCTCAAACTACTGAGAAAAGGTTTTCGTCAGTGTATTTACATGGTTATCATCTGATGCGATTTATTAGATCATCACATCGCCACGATGTATGATCCGAACGAATCAGATGAATAGTTAAAGTATATACTTGGATCGTTGATGAGACCATTAATTCTTCAGCCTGTGATGTAGCCTAGGTCAGCTGCTAACAGAACTACTCCTAATCTGATTAGGATTATATAAATCCAAAGTGCTTCTATTGCTGCCTCAGCTGCAGCAATATTCTGCTTTTGTTGTTTATTCGGTAACAGTATCTTGCTTGGAAGATTTCCAGCTCACTGTTCCGTTATTCAAACTTATAGTACCTTTTATTACGACTTATAGTCGTCTTTATCGGTTAGGAAACTTGCAGCAGTGAACCCAGTCACTTCAAGTTCTCCTTCTCCATAGTTTAAGAAAGCATCATTAGATCATCTAAGATATATAAGGATGTTCTTAACATCAATCCAGTGACTATCACTTGGATTGGCCTGATTGTGACTCCATATGCTCAAAGCATTTGAGACACCAGGTCGCGTACATTTATTTCAATGTACGAGTACTCAGAGAGTGTGAACAACTTTTAGATCAATCCCCGTAAATCCTTATTCCTAGAATAAAGGTTGTTTCTCCCAAGAATTCTACGGAGAATTTTCATGAAAGCCAAGCTTTCACCGATTATAATATGGGAATGTCATTTCCAAGAAATGATATATCATCATTTTATAGGATAATCACTGTCAGTGCGCTCCCACCAACCTCTTTATATACACACGAATCATTTTCGTTTTGAATTTAATCATATACCATTATGATTACATCAAAACGATAGTTCCAAGATCGTAATGCTTGCTTCAATCTATAAATGGATCGATTTAACTTGCAAACTTTGTTTACTCGTTTTGGTGCGACAAAACCGTCAGAATGTTATAAACATCCTCCAAAAGGTTTCCGTTTAAGGAAATAGATTTTGACGTTCAGCTGCCATATTTCATAAATGAAACATGTGGCATTAGCAAGCATTATCCAAATGGATTTAATCATGGCAACGAGTAAAAGGTTTCATCGTAATCGACACAATAATGATAACGATACCTTTTCGCTTCAAGCCTAGCTTTGTACGTTGGTATGTTGCCATCCATGTATGTCTTCCTTGAAGACTTATATAGTACCAATAGGCACAATGACTTCCGGTACATCAACCAGTATCCAAACTTAGTTGGTATACATGGAATCCATTTCGGACATCATGGCACTTTGCCATAATAGGGAGTCGATACCTTGTATCACTTCCTCATACGTAGCCAGTTTGTATTCCTCAATAAGATTGACATATTAATGAGGTGAGATCAGAAATCCATACCTCACAGGTTATTTTCTGACTCTCTCCGACTTACGTGGTTCTTGTGTATTCGAAGATTATTGGTATAGTTTCATCCTTTATGAAATATTTGTGTTCCATTAAGAAATATGTGCCTGAAACAGTATTACTCCGATTTTCATCGAGTTTTACTTTCCTCCCACTTACCACTGCATTTAGGTATTCCTTTTAGGAAAACCGCATGGAGAGCAACAATTACATTGTTCTCTAGTGAGTTGTATAAGTACTATACTTTGGTTTCCCTAGGATAACCTACAAATTAGGCACTTATCCAATTTGGGTTTAAGTTTGGCATCATCCAAACATATGCCCAGCATTCCCAAATCTTCAGGAATGAGAAAACCCGGTTTCTTTCCTGTTCATATCTAATATGAAGTCTGTCAAACAAATTTTCATGGAACCTTATTCAAAATAAGTATTGCACTGTTTCATGCGTATCCCTTGAAGGAAAATGGTAGCTCAGAGCGACTCATGATTAACCTTACTATGTCTAACAAGGTTCGGTTTCTCTGTTCGGACACACCGCTCAATTGAGTTGTTCCAGGAGGAGTCATTTACGAAAGAATACTATACTCTTTCAAGTAATTGAGAAACTTATTGTTTAAGTATTTTCATCATGGTCTAACTGTGACGGTTTAATACTTTAACCGATCTGTCTGTCTACTTCGTGTCGAAACTCTTTGAATTTATCAAAAGTTTCTGATATATGTTTCAAAAGAAACACATAACCATAATGCGATGCCACATCCATAAAGGTTACGAAGTGTTCATATCCACCTCTAGCCTAGCTAGATATGGGCCCACTTACGTCAATATGAACGAGGGCTAACAGATCGATGGGACTTGTACTTTTACCAAGTAAAAAGTATTTTCGGCACTTTGCCTAATAAACTAGATTCGTAGACATCATTTGAATAGGATCAAATCCGTCCTAGTATCCATTCTTCAAAAGTGTGGATATACGAGTCTTGTTTAATATGTCCCAGACAACCATGCCACAAATAAGTCTCATCTGATCAAATCAGTTTGAGCTATTTGTTTGTCATGTCATATGTTTGAGATTCATTTATATTCAAAATATAAATACTGTTATTCACATCTAATGTGTGTTTATCTCAATATCATCTTTATAAAATAAAACACTTTAGTGTTCTAGAATATAAAGGTATATCCGCAACAGATTATACTCTGATATAGATATAATGTTTCTAGTCAAACTAGGTACATTATAACAGTTTCCTAATTTAAGTACATACCCGAAGGGTAGTTCCTAAACTTAGGTTTATACGGTTAAAACAGCGAATGTTGTCCCGTTTCCAATTCGCAGATAAATCTCAAATGAAGTTAGTATCCTGCTAATCAACAGATTCCGCACATCAGTACATATCTATGTACAATACTTAATATCAAAATCCAATTTTGAAACTAATAGTGAACATGTTTATGACAAACATACTTGAAGCTAGAGCCTTGCCCCGCCTTCAATTCCTTCATGTCTACCTTATCCATATGGCAGTCACACATCCAGTAACCCCGTTTGCCACAGTTTAGGCAGACATCTTGGGATATGTCCTTTGTCTTCCCAGAAGACTGTGATGATTTTGCCTTTGCCCATTTTAAAAGCTATGGCTCTGCCTTCTAGAGCATAGCCATCAACTCTCCAAGAGTTTTTCTCTTGGTTCACAATGAACCTGTCCCAGCTTTCGGGTAGAGACTATAAGATCAAATCTTTGGTAGCCTCGGCCACATAAGTTTTACCCAGCTAACCTAGCTGATCGATGTCAGCAATCATCTGTGACACCTAGTGCTCGACAAATGTACCCTCTGACATACACGAGCTAAAGAGCTTCTTTTGCAATTTGTACTTGTAAGATTTAAGAATAAATCTATGAAGATCTTTAATTTCTTCATCATGATACAAGGATCTAATCCTTAATTTTGACGACGGAATTAAAGAGTCATTGCACTAAATATAACGGATTGAGCACTAAAGTTATCATTACATGAATCTTCCAAAGATCATGTTCTACTATTTGCTCAACCCCTGGCTTAGGCACGAAATGTTTCTCTATCAAATAAAGTAACTCCTCAGTTCCCAGGACTATCCTGAGGTTATATTCCCAATCTGAAAATTAAAGCTGTTTAAAGACATTTTTACCCAGGTTTATGTTTTAAACGCTAATCTTTCAGTTATCTTGATTGCTATAGTCCAACTATCCAATCAACGATTTCAGGTACTATTGATTATAATGATTACTATAGTCTAACTATATAATCAACTATAATTTGATTGGTTAAATTCAAATATATTGATTACTATAATCCAATTATATAATCAACTATAATTGAAGTAGTTTGAATACAGTCCAACTGTTTAATTAAAACAACATTAAATATTAGTCCAACTAATATATATTTATTTAAAATTGATGAAAAATGATATGATCGCGTATTGGCAAGTATCCAAACGAAATTGCAAATCTAATACTTACCTCCCACTATTTTTCGGCGAGCCTCTAACCCTCTGTTGAGTACTCGGGAAATCTTGTTTCCTAGTGGGCTAGGATCCCATTAAATAACACACAACCTTGACTTTGGCCAACAAGCTGTATGATATTTAACTAGGTAGATCTCTAAGATCAATTGGATCCCATCCAATTCCTAGATCCAGTAGGTGGACATCCAAGTCCGAAACATATATCTAATATATGCCAATATATCCGATATATTTTCCTAACCTTTTTCCTCTGAATCAACTAAGCCTTGGCTTTGGCACAACAAACTTAATGATTCCAGTTAAGCGGGACCCATTGACCTTGGAAAGCTTCGTAATCGATGTCGATGGACAAGAAGTGATCTTGACTTTGGCCAACAAATCACAACTTGGACAAGACACCGATATGGAACAAAGCCTTCATGATTCAAACACATCCGCGATGGACAAAGGTCTTCACTTTGGCCAACAAACCAGTGCCAATCTTGGATCTTGAGAATGAATCATTAAATGGAAGGAAAAACGCTTAATATATTTTGAGGGTTTTTTGCGTAATTGGCAACCAATTAATTATATTTAATTAGGTCTCATCATACACCCTTAAACATGCATTCTAAAAGCATAATAAGGCGCGATAAATAAATTAATAATGATATGCGGATGGATATTTAAAACAACTTGTTCCTAGAACAAATCTCTCCCTTTCCTCTCTCCCCCTAGCACAAATCTTACTTCTACCCAATTACATAACACTTCTAAAGAAACATCATTTACATTGAGGGGAATAGGTGAGAAGAGAAATACAAAGAATCAAGAGGTAATAGGCTGGACACGCAGGTCCAATTTAATAATTCTAAATTTATTACAATAATTTCCAAAATTGCCCTCACCCATCTAATATCCATATGATATACATTATTCATACATCACATCCATGTATTCACACAAAGCATGTTATCAATCAATCTAATCCAATTAATTAATCAGAAATTAATGACCATCCAATGTTCAAACAACGATTTGATTTGCGCGAGTCAAACTCGTTTTAAGAATAAGGACTCAAAGTACGAATTCTTGAATTATATCAAACTACAATATTAAATCCAATTTAATTTGTATTCAATGCTAATTCTTTATTTAATTCTAAATTAAATAATTACACTTTATTAATGAGCCTTTACGACTTAGATTCTAAATCTAATCGTTACGGGTCTCAAATCCCAATTAACATCCAATGTCAATTTAATTAAAGTCCAATGGGCTTTCAATTAATTTATAAGGCATGGGCTTTGGCAAACAAAGCCCAATAAGGAATCACCCTTTGCCAAAAATCAATTTAGGCCCATTAGGCCCAATTAAAATATTAAAGGCCCATTTTATTATATTTGGACTTTATGGATATGGTTTTGGGCCCAATTGGATCCAACCAATTAACCCAAACCAAACTTATGTTGGACATTTATGACCCATAGCGTCACTATTTGTACAGATCATGGTGTTGTTGTACAAATTAACTATGTGACAAAGGAAATTGCTCTTTTAACATTTGTGATTAGATAACCAAGATGTAAAAATGATGAAAGGTCATATGATTAGTTCATGGATGGAGATGATATGAGACAGTATCAATTCGAGGGGTCTATCCAGAGCGAATAGTAATACTACCAATGGAATTCCGATGGGTCTATCCAGAGCGAAGCTGTTTTCCGTACCATCGGTAAAACAAAACCTCATACTACACTTGTATGAGTATCCTATACCCAAATATATGAGAACTATGTCGTTATGCCCTCATACACGCACAAGTGTAATACTAGTCTTTTTCGCATTATCGATGTCCAATCTCAATAATACTTTGACTAGGGATATTTAATGATTAAACCTTCATGGATTGATACTGTCTCATATCATCTCAATCCATGAACTAATCATATGGACCTTTCATCATTTATACATCTTGGTTATCTAATCACAAATGTTAAAAGAGCAATTTCCTTTGTCACATAGTTAATTTGTACAACAACACCATGATCTGTACAAATAGTGACGTTATGGGTCATAACTGTCCAACATAAGTTTGGTTTGGGTTAATTGGTTGGATCCAATTGGGCCCAAAACCATATCCATAAAGTCCAAATATAATAAAATGGGCCTTTAATATTTTAATTGGGCCTAATGGGCCTAAATTGATTTCTAGGCTTATGGGGTTACTCCTTGATTGGGCTTTGGTTATTGGGTTTGACCCATTTTGACCAAAAGTCCACGCCTTAATGAAATTAATTGAAAGCCCATTGGTATTTAATTAAATTAACGTTGGACGTTAATCGGGCTTTGAGACCCGTAACAATTAAATTTCGAATTTAAGACATAAAGGTTCGTCAAATAAAGTGTAATATTTAATTTCGAATTAAATAGCGAATTAGTATTAAATACATATTAAATTGGATTTAATGTTGTAGTTTAATTTAATTCAAGAATTCGTACTTTGAGTACTTATTCGCAAAAATGAGTTTGACTCGAGCAAAATCAAATCGTTTTTTGAACATTGGATGGTCATTAATTATCAGATTAATTAATTGGATTAGATTGATTGATAACATGCTTGTGTGAATACATGGTTGCGATGCATGAATAATGTATATCAGATGGATATTAGATGGGGGGCAATTTTAGAAATTGTTGTAATAAATTTTGAATTTATTAATTGGACCTGCGTATCCAGCCTATTACCTCATTTCTCATTGTATTTCTCTTCTCACCTATTCCCCTCAATGTAAATGAGGTTTCTTTAGAAGTGTTATGTAACGGGTAGAAGCAAATATTTGTGCTAGCGGGAGAGAGGAAAGGGAGAGATTTGATCTAGGATCAATGTGTTAAGTATCCATCCGCATATCATTATTATTTGTTTATATGCGCTTTATTATGCGTTTAGAATGTATGTTTAAGGGTGTATGATGATGAGACCTTAACAAAGATAATAAATTGGTTGCCAATTTGCACGCGAAAAACCCTCACAAAATATTAAGCGTTTTTCCTTCCATTGAGTGATTCTTACTCAAGATCTAAGACTGACATTGGTTTGTTGGCCAAAGTCAAGGCCTTTGTCCGTCGAGGATGTGTTTGAATCACGAGAGCTTTGTTCCATATCGGTGTCTTGTCCAAGTTGTGGTTTGTTGGCCAAAGTCAAGACCACTTCTTGTCCATCGACATTGATTACGAAGCTTTCCATGGTAAATGGGTCACGCTTAACTGGGATCACTAAGTTTGTTGTGCCAAAGCCAAGGCTTAGTTGATTCAGAGGAAAAAAGGTTAGGCAATATATTGGATATATTGGCATATATAAGATATATGTTTCAGACTTGGATGTCCCCCTACTGGATCTAGGAATTGGATAGGATCCAATTGATCTTAGAGATCTACCTAGTTAATTATCATACAATTCGTTGGCCAAAGTCAAGATTGTGTGACATTTAACGGGATCCTAGCCCACTAGGAAACACCGTTTCCTGAGTACTCAACATAGGGTTAGAGGCTCGCCGAAAATTAGTGGGAGGCAAGAATTAAATTTGCAATATTCGTTTAATTACTTGCAATACGCGCTCAATCAAATATCATTCGTAAAATAAATAAAATGTTAGTTGGACTAATATTTAATAGTTATTTTAATAAAACAGTTGTACTGTATTCGAACAATTTAAATTATAGTTAATTAAATAGTTGGACTATAGTAATCATTATAATGAATAGTACCAAAATCGTTGATTAAATAGTTGGACTATTAAAATCAAGATAAAATTGAAAGATTAGCATTTAAAATATAATCCTAGGGAAAATGTATTTAAATGATTTAATTTTCAAAATTGGGAATATTTTCAGGATAGTCCTGAAAACTAATAAGTTACTTTATTTGATAAAATAATATATTATGCCTAAAGCCCGGAGTTAAGCAAATAGTAGAGCATGATCTTTGGAAGAATCATGTGATGATAACTTCAGTGCTTAATCCATTATACTTGTCAAATAGACTCATTAATTTCTTTGTCAGAACTAAGGATTAGATCCTTAAAGTATGATAAAGAAATTGAAGGATCTTCATAGATCTATTTTAGATCTTAGAAGTAATAAATTGCAATACAAAACTCTTGGAGAGTTAATGACTATTCTCAATGAGATAAAGTCAAAGTTTGCAATTAGGCAAGTAGCGCAAGGCGCACCTTACTTCGATATTCTAGTAAGCCAAGGCTAGGCCAAAGGCTTCTGGAGTGTAGAAAAGGGTAAAGGCAAAATCATTATAATCTTCTGGGAAGATAAATGACATATCCCAAAATGTCTGCCTAAATTATGGAAAACGGGATCGCGGAAGCGTGACTGCCGTTTGGACAAAGCAGACATGAAGGAATTGAAGACGAGCAAGGCTCTGACTTCAAATATGATTGTCATAAATATGTTCACTACTAGTATTAAAATTGGATTTCAAATACTTAGTGTGGTACATAAATATGTACTGGTGTGCAGAATCTGCTATGAGTAGGATGCTGACTTCAGATGAGATAAATCTGTGAATTGAAAACGGGAGGAAAGTTGCTGTTTTAACCATAGATACCTAAGTTTAGGAACTACCCTCAGGTGTGTACTTAAATTAGGAAACTGTTAAAGTGTAACTAGTTTGACTAGATACATTATCTCTATATCAGAGTATAATCCGTTGCGGGTATACCTTTATATTCTAGAACACTAAAGTGTTTTATTATATAAAGATGATATTGAGATAAACACATTAGATGTGAAAAACAGTATTCATATTTTGAATATAAATAAATCTAAAACATCTAATATGACAAACTAATAGCTCAAAACTGATTTGATCAGAAGGAACTTAGTTGTGGCATTGTTGTCTGGGACACAATCAGACAAGACTCGTATATCCGCACTTTTGAAGAGTGGGTACTCGGACATATTTGATTCCATTCAATTAAAGACTACGAATCTAGTTTATTGGGCAAAGTGCCTAAAACACTATTTACTTGGTAAAAGTGCAAATGCCACTAATCTGTTAGCCCTAGTTCATAGTGAAGCAACTGGGCCCATGTCTAGCTAGGCTAGAGGTAGACATGAATATTTCGTGACCTTTACGGATGTGGCATCGCGTTATGGTTATGTGTTTCTTATGAAATACAAAACAGAAAATTTTAAAGTTTCGACACGAAATATACAAACAGACCGGCTAAAGTATTAAATCGTCACGGTTAAACCATGATGAAAAATACTTAAGCAATAAGTTTCTCATATACTTGAAAGAGTATATTATTCTTTCAAAGAGGACTCCTCCCGGAACACGTCAATTTGACAGTGTGTCCGAACGGAGAAACCAAATTTTGTTAGACATGATAAGGTTAATCATGAGTCGCTCTGAGCTACCATTTCCTTCAACGGATACGCATAAACAGTACAGAACTTATTTTGAATAAGGTTCCATAAAAATCTGTTTGACAGATTTCATATTAGATATGAACATGAAAGAAACTGGGTTTTCTGATTCCTGATGATTTGAGTATGCTAGGCATATGTTTGGATGATACCAAACTAGAACCCAAATCGAATAAGTGCCTAAGTTATGGGTTATCCTAGGGAAACCAAAGTATAGTACTTATACAACTCACTAGAGAACAATTTAATTGTTGCTCGCCATGCGGTTTTCCTAAGAGGAATACATATATGCAGTGGTAAGTGGGAGGATAGTAAAACTCGATGAAAATCGAAGTAATACTATTCAAGGCACCCATTCCTTAATGGAACACAAATAGTTCATCAAGGATGAAACTATACCAGTAATCTTCGAATACACAAGAATCACGTAAGTCAGAGAGAGTCAGAAAACATCCTGGGTATGGGTTTCTGATCTCACCTCATAAAGGTGTCAATCTTATTGAGGTATACCAACGGACTACGTATGAGGAAGTGATACAAGGTATCGACTCCCTAATTATGGCAAAGTGCCATGACATCCGAAATGGATTCCATATATATCAACCAGTTTGGATGCTAGTTGATGTACCGCAAGGTATTTTGCCTATTGGTACTATATAAGTCTTCAAGGAAAACATACATGGATGGCAACATACCAACGCACTAAGCTAGGCATGTGGCGAAAAGGTATCGTTATCAACATTGTGTCGATTACGATGAAACCTTTTACCTGTTGCCACGGTAAATTCATTTGGATAATGCTTACTAATGCTGCATGTTTCATTTATGAAATGTGGCAGCTGAATGCCAAAACCGTTTTCCTTAACGGAAACCTTTTGGAGGATGTTTACAACATCCTGACGATTTTGTCGTACCATAACTAGCAAACAAGGTTTGCGGGTTATTCGATCCATGGCTAGATTGAAGCAAGCATTGAGTTCTTAGAATTATCATTTTTATGTAATCATAATGGTATATGATTTAATTCAACACGAAAATGATTCTTGTGTATATAAGAAGGTTAGTGGGAGCGCACTGACAGTAAATGTCCTGTAAAATAATGATGACATGTCATTTCTTGGAAATGATATTCCCATAATACAACCGGTGAAAGCTTGGCTTTCATGAAAAATTCTCCGTAGAATTCTTGGGAGAAACAACCTTTATTCTAGGAATAAAGATCTACTGGGATAGATTTAAAGTTGTTGACACTCTCCGAGAACTCGTACATTGAAAAATGTACGCGAACTGGTGTCTCATACGCTTTGAGCATATGGAGTCACAATCGAGCCAATCCATGTGATAGTCACTGGATTGATGTTAAGAACATACTTAGTATCTTAGAGATCTAAGGATGTTGTCTTATACTATGGAGAAGGAGAACTTGAAGTGACTGGGATCACCATTGCAAGTTTCCTAACCGATAATAACGACTATTAGTCGCGAACAGTACTATACAGTTTGAATAACGGAACAGTGAGCTGGAAATCTTCCAAGCAAGATATTGTTACCGAATAAACAACAAATGCGGGTTATTGCTGCAGCTGAGGCAGCAATAGAAGCCATTTGGGTCGATAATAAATCTAATTTGATTAGATATAGTTCTTTTAACAGCTGAGCTAGGCTACAGCGCGGGCTAAAGAATTAATGGTCTCATCAACGATCCAAATACATACTTCGATTATTCATCTGATTCGTTCGGATCATACATCGTGGCGATGTGATGATCGTATAAATCGCATCAGATGATAATCATGCAAATCCGCTGACAAAAGCCTTTCCTCAACAATTTGAGCCAACCGTACATAGTTCGGGTGGTAAACACTCGAGTGACTGGCTATAGGCCAAGTGGGAGATTGTTGGACAGTTATGACCCATAGCGTCACTATTTGTACAGATCATGGTGTTGTTGTACAAATTAACTATGTGACAAAGGAGATTGCTCTCTTATCATTTGTGATTAGATCACCAAGATGTATAAATGATAGGAGGTCCTTATGATTTGTTCCTAGATTGAGATGATATGAGACAGTATCAATCCACGAAGGATAAATCATTAAATATCCATAGTCAGAGTATTATCGAGATTGGACATCGATAATGCGTAAAAGACTAGTATTACACTTGTGTGCGTTGTGAGGGCATAACATCATAGTTCTCATATATTTGGGTATAGGATACTCATGCAAGTGTGATAGGAGGTTATGTTTTACCGATGGTACGGGAAACAGCTTCGCTCTAGATAGACCCCCTCGAAATTCCATTGGTAGTATGACTATGTATCTATGGAAGTCCGAAATCAGGGTATGTGTATTTGGTCTTAACCTGAGACTTGCACCGCTAATACTTGCGACAATCAATATACTTTGGTTTTAGTCGTCCAGGGCTTTAACAGGTTCTGTGTACGCCTCTGCTGGGTATATTGAGAATCGTAGTGTGTTGGGTGTGATGTCAAGATAGAAGTATCACTCCAGTCATAGTGGAGATGATGGTCACGTAAGATACGGGACTGGTTCTCTTATATGCTGCAGCTATCGGGATATTATGACTAGGTCATGTATATCCGATTATAAAGACTAGTTACCAGAGATCCGATATGTGCTTTGTACGGGGCAGACACAATTCCAGCCCCAGGCCTAGCATATGACATCCGATACTGGATCGAAATATGCAATACTACGAATACTACGCCTGATATAGATCACTTATTCCTGTAAGCATGTTTCTGGAGAATTGGGTAGGCATGGCGCTTTACTAGAAGCCAACCTTGTCTTGTAAATCGGTAAAAATGTAGTACTAGGTACTTACGTGTTCGGATAGTCCGGCGACCGAATTTACTGCCAACATATCCGGAGATCTCATGGGTCTCTTCCCGAAGATTCACTGATGACGCATGACTCGCACTTTAATTAATCTGGGATTAATTGCGGAGATATTTTATTTAGGATAAAATATCATTTAAAGAGAGATAACGATTAATTTGGAATTAATCGATAAAGTAATATATTCGATATATTATACGAAATTGGATTTCGACTCGGAATTGAAATTAGATTTTAATTCGGGCGAACGATTTAATTTAGAATTAATTCGTTAGCGACGTGAATAATGATTTCGCTAGGCATAATCATTTAATTACGTCGCAACGGAAAATTTGTTAATTTGGAATTAGCGAACCCGAGCCCGGGAGTGTTTGGGAGCGTATTCGTATTTCGAATTCGAGTGCGGCACGCAAGTCACATCAAGCGTCACTTTGACTAGTCAACTTTATCACCTTTTAGGTGATGGAAGTGGTTGGATGGTGAAAGAGTGTTGGACACTCAAATGTGTAAGAATGAAAGACATTTACCTTTATTTGATTTTTGGTATTTGATTTTCTTTTAAGTGTATTAGATACATTACACACATAACTCTCTCTCTCTTCTCTTTCTTCTCTTCATCTCACGCCCAAGAGGCAGTCCACTGCCTTCTGTTTCTGGTTTCACTGTGAGACACAAGGAGGAGATGAGGAATTTTATAGCAAAATTCCTTAGTGCTAGCACACATAGGAGCCATCCTAATGTGATAGGGAAACCTACTTGTGAGCTTGGAATCACCATCAACCAAATCTTGGAGCTTGGAGGAGGACCAAAGCCGAAAATGGAGCATCAAATTCTGCTCACTGCCGAGCTTCATGGAGAAGGGCAGAAATTTTTTTGTTGTCCACCGCCTCGTTCAACCGATTGATGTAAGTATTCCATAACTTCCTCGTTGTATTCACATGTATGTTTTATGCTTATTATTCGATCATTGGGACCGTAGAACTCCAACAATAACATCTCCAGCCTAAGTCCGAAGTTAAGCAAAATAGTAGAACATGATATTTGGAATATTCATGTGATGATAACTTTAGTGCTTAATCCATTAAGCTTGCCAAATAGACTGCTTAATTTCTTATTCAGAACTAAGGATTAGATCCTTATAATATGATAATGAAATTGAAGGATCTTCATAGATATATCTTTAGATCTTAGAAGTACTAAATTGCAATAATAAACTCTTGGAGAGTTAATGGCTATTCTCAAGGAGATAAAGCCAAAATTTGCAAAGGGCAAAGGCAAAATCATTATAATCTTCTGGGAAGATAAATGACATATCCCAAAATGTCTGCCTAAAATGTGGCAAACGGGGACACAGAAGCGTGACTGCCGTATGGACAAGGCAGACATGAAGGAATTGAATACGGGCAAGGCTCTGACTTCAAATATGTTTGTTATAAACATGTTCACTACTAGTATTAAAATTGGATTTTGGATAATGAGTGCGGTACATGAATATGTATTGGTGTGCAGTATCTGCTGATAAGCAGGATACTGACTTCAGATGAGATTAATCTGCGAATTGAAAACGGGACGAAAGTCACTGTTTTAACCGTAGATACCTAAGTTTAGGAACTACCCTTGGGTGTGTACTTAAATTAGGAAACTGTTAGAATGTAACTAGTTTTACTAGAAACAATATCTCTATATCAGAGTATCACTCGTTGCGGGTATACATTTATATTCTAGAACACTAAAGTGTTTCATTATATAAAGATGATATTGAGATAAACACATTAGATGTGAATAACAGTATTTATATTTTGAATATAAATAAATCTCAAACATATAATATGACAAACAAATAGCTCAAACTGATTTGATCAGATGAAACTTTATTGTGGCATTGTTGTCTGGGACACAATTAAACAAGACTCATATATCCACACTTTTGAAGAGTGGGTACTAGGACTAATTTGATTCCAATCAAATAAAGTCTACGAATCTAGTTTATTGGAAAGTGCCTAAAACACTATTTACTTGGTAAAAGTGCTAGTGCCACCGATCTGTAAGCCCTTATTCATAGTGAAGTAAGTGGGCCCATATCTAGCTAGGCTAGAGGTGGATATGAATATTTCGTGACCTTTACGGATGTGGCATCACGTTACGGTTATGCGTTTCTTGTGAAACACGGATCATAAACTTTTAGAGTTTCGGCACGAAGTAGACAAACAGATCGGCTAAAGTATTAACCATCACGGTTAGACCATGATGAAAATACTTAAGCAATAATTTTCTCAAATACTTGAAAGAGTATAGTATTCTTTCAATGAGGACTCCTCCCGGAACACGTCAGTTTGACGGTGTGTCCGAACGGAGAAACCGAATTTTGTTGAACATAATAAGGTTAATCATGAGTCGCTCTGAGCTACCATTTCCTTCAACAGATAAGCTTTAAACAGTGCAAAACTTATTTTGAATAAGTTTCCATAAAAATCTATTTGACAGACTTCATATTAGATATGAACAGGAAAGAAACTGGGTTTTCTCATTCCTGAAGATTTGGGAATGCTAGGCATACGTTTGGATGATACCAAACTAAAACCCAAATCGAATAAGTGTCTAATAATGGTTATCCTAGGGAAACCAAAGTATAGTACTTATATAACTCACAAGATAACAATTTAATTGTTGCTCGTCATGCGGTTTTCCTAAGAGGAATACCTATATGCAGTGGTAAGTGGGAGGAAAGTAAAACTCGATGAAAATCGGAGTGATACTGTTCCAGGCTTCAAATCTTAATACAACAAAAATAGTTCATCAAGGATGAAACTATACCAATAATCTTCGGAGAGAGTCAGAAAACAACCTGGGGTATGGGTTTCTGATCTCACCTCATAAAGATGTCAATCTTATTGGGGAATACGAACTGACTACGTATGAGGAAGTGATACAAGGTATCGACTCCCTATTATGGCAAAGTGTCATAATATCCGAAATGGATTCCATGTATATCAACTATGTTTGGATACTATTTGATGTACCGAAAGGCATTGTGCCTATTGGTACTATATAAGTCTTCAAGGAAGACATACATGGAAGGCAACATACCAACGTACTAAGCTAGGCTTGTAGCGAAAATGTATCGTTATCAACATTGTGTAGATTACGACAAAACCTTTTAACCGTTGCCATGGTTAAATCCATATTGATAATGCTTGCTGATGCTGCATATTTCATTTATGAAATGTGGCAGCTGGAATGCCAAAATCGCTTTCCTTAACAGAAACCTTTTGGAGGATGTTTAAAACATCCTGACGGTTTTGTCGTACCAAAACTAGCAAACAAGGTTTGTAGGTTAATTCGATCCATGGATGGATTGAAGCAAGCATTGGATTCTTGGAACTATCGTTTTGATGCAATCATAATGGTATATGATTTAATTCAAAATGAAATGATTCTTGTGTATATAAGGAGGTTAGTGGGAGTGTACTGACAGTGAAAGTCCTAGATAATAATGACTTATCATTTCTTGGAAATGATATTCCCATAATAACAATCGGTGATAGCTTGGCTTTCATGAAAAATTCTTTGTAGAATTCTTGGGAGAAACAACCTTTATTCTAGGAATAAAGATCTACTAGGATAGATCCAAAGGTTTTTAATACTCTCCGAGAACTCGTACATTGAAATAAATGTACACGACCTGGTGTCTCATACCCTTTGAGCATATGGATTCAAAATCAGGCCAATCCAAGTGATAGTCACTAGATTGAAGTTAAGAACATCCTTTAATATCTTAGATGAACTAAGGATGCTGTCTTAAACTATGGAGAATGAGAACTTGAAGTGACTGGGATCACTGCTGCAAGTTTCCAAACCAATAATAACGACTATAAGTCGCAAAAAAGGTACTATAATGTTTGAATAACGGAACAGTGAGATGGAAATCTTTCAAGCAAGCTACTGTTACCGGATAAACAACGAAAGTGAATTATTGCTGCAGCTGAGGCAGCAATAGAAGCCTTCTGGATTGATAATAATCTAATTAGATTAGATATAGTTCTGTTAGCAGCTGAGCTAGGCTACAACACAGGCTAAAGAATTAATGGTCTCATCAATGATCCAGATATATACTTCGATTATTCATCTGATTCATTCGGATCATACATCGTGGCGATGTGATGATCGAATAAATCGCATCAGATGATAATCATGCAAATCCGCTGACGAAAGCCTTTCCTCAGTAGGAATTGAGCGAACCGTACATAGTTCGGGTGTAATACACTCGAGTGACTGGCTATAGGCCAAGTGGGAGATTGTTAGACAGTTATGACCCATAGCGTCACTATTTGTACAGATCATGGTATTGTTGTACAAATTAACTATGCGACAAAGGAAATTGCTCTTTTATCATTTGTGATTAGATCACCAAGATGTATAAATGATGAAAGGTCCATATGATTAGTTCCTGGATTGAGATTATATGAGACAGTATCAATCCACGAAGGTTTAATCATTAAATATCCCTAGTCAGAGTATTATTGAGATTAGACATCGATAATGCGAAAAAGACTAGTATTACACTTGTGCGCGTTATGAGGGCATAACGACATAGTTCTCATATATTTGGGTATATGATACTCATGCAAGTGTAGTAGGAGGTTGTGTTTTACCGATGGTACGGAAAACAGCTTCGCTCTAGATAGACCCCTCAGAATTCCATTGGTAGTATTACTATGTGTCTATGGAAGTCCGAATCAAGGTAGGTGTATTTGGTCTTAACCTGAGACTTGCACCACTAATACTTGCGACAATCAATGTACTTTGGTTTTGGTCGTCCAGGGCTTTAACATGTTCTGTGTACGCCTCTTCTGGGTATATTGAGAATCATAGTGTATTGGGTGTGATGTTAAGACGGAAGTATCACTCCAGTAATAGTGGAGATGATGATCACGTATGATACGGAACTGGTTTTCTTATATGCTACAGCTATCAGGATATTATGACTAGGTCATTTTTATCCGATTATAGAGAGTAGTTAGCAGAGATCCGATATGTGCTTCGTACGGGGCAGACACATTTCCAGACCCATGCCTTGCACGTTACATCCGATACTGGATCGAGATACGCAATACTACGTATACTACGCCTGATATAGATCAAATATTCATGTAAGGACATTTCTGGAGAATTGGGTAGGCATGGCGCTTTGCTAGAAGCCAATTTTGTCTTGTAAATCGGTAAAAACGTAGTACTAGGTACATACGTGTTCGGATAGTCCGATGACCGTATTTATTGCCAACATATCCGAGGATCTCATGGGTCGCTTCCCGAAGATTCACCGATGACGTATGACTCACACTTTATTAATCTGGGATTAATTGCGGAGATATTTTATCTGGGATAAAATATTAATAAAAGAGAGAAAATGATTAATTTGGAATTAATCGATAAAATTATATATTCGATATATTATACAAAATTGGATTTCGACGCGGAATTGAAATTAGATTTTAATTCGGGCGAACGAGTTAATTTAGAATTAATTCGTTAGCGACGTGAATAGTGATTTTGCTAGGCATAATTATTTAATTACGTCGCAACGGAAAATTCGTTAATTTGGAATTAGCGAACCCGAGCCCAGAAGTGTTTGCGAGCGCACTCGCATTTCGAATTCAAGTGCGGCCCGCAAGTCACATCAAGCGTCAAATCACTTGTCACTTTGATTGATGTGACAACTTGTCACTTGATTGAGTTAATAGTGATGGTTGTTGTTGGAAGAGTGTTTGACACTCAAGTTAGACTTTTGAAAGACATTTACCATATTTAATTATTTGGTATTTGACTTTTCTTTTTTTGTGTATTAGATACACTTATTCTTCTAACAACCAAACACACTTCTCTCTCCCTTACACGGTTTGGAGCCAAAATTTCCCTCTTTTCTCTCACGGTCTTGGACCTGTTATTCCTCTTCTGTTTTTGCTCACTGCCGAGACATGAAGGAGAAGCAAGTGATGATTTTGTTGCAAAATCAAGAGTGCTAGCACACATTGGAGTCATCCTAAGGTGATAGGGAAACCCACTTGTGAGCAAAGAATCACCATTCGAAAGCTTGGAGCTTGGAGCTTCGAGGACAAAAAACCCCATTGCTGAGAGCTTCTCAAAGGGCTTAAAAAGATTTTGTTCTTCGACGCATTGCCTCTACCGATCGATGTAAGTATTCTGCTACTTCTTCGAGTATTCACATGTATGTTTCATAGCTTTATTCGATCCTTGGGACCGTAGAAACTCCAACAACTTGGCCCAACCAAGCCCATTAAGCCCAAATACAACATTTCAAGCCCAATTCCAAATTTAGCCCAACTAATTAAATTCTAAAATTCCAAATTTCACAATTGAATTAACTAAAGTGCTTTAGCCATAATTAATTAGTCAAATTAACATTTCCAAAATACCAATTTACTTAATTAATCATGTTTTCCAATTATCAATTCATGTCCAAGACAATTGAAGCAAAATCAATCCCAATTCATGCTTTTAAGCTCACGGTAATTATGGTTTTTCAAAATCGATTTCGATTTCAATCCAATTAAATCTCAAATCAATTTTTCCCAAGTCTTCCAACTCATCCAATGATCAAAAAACAAAATTACCATGACATTTAGGGCACCACACATTTTCGGCCAAGCCAAAAAATTGGGTAAAATTTGATCCAATTCAATTTTCATCAAATTGATCACATATAACTCCAAGTTATCATCATTCAAGCATACTCAATCAATCAATTTTATCAAATCATGCTCAAATCAATTTTACCAAAAATTTTACCCTAAATGAATTTCATGCTTAATTAAGGCTCTGATACCATTGTTGGAGTTTCTAGGTCAAACCAAAGATCAATTAAGCATATGAAATCATGTGAATACATCAAAGTAAAGTTGCAGAATACTCACTTTGATCGGCTTTTGCGATGCGTAGAACACAAAAATTTTCTTCACCCTTGATGCTCTCGGCAATGCCTCCATTTTGTGCTCCTCCAAGATTCGGTCAAGCCCTCCATGGATGATCTTCAAGCTCCAAGATTTGTGAATGGATTCCATGCTCATGAATGGGTTTCCCTATCACCTTTGTGTGACCCCTTGGATGTGCTAGCATCTTGGAAAAATTTGCCACAAATCTTCCCCTTTTGCTTCTTCTATCTCTCGACCATGAGAGAAAAAATGGCCCTTGGCCGAATGAGGGGTAAAGGGAGAGAAGAAGATGAGTTGGTTTTTGTGTATATTGATTTCTAAAATCTAATACCAAAAATCCAAAGTCAAAAAGGTACAAGGCATTCAAGCCTTCCATCTACTTCCATCATTCAAACATTGACAAGTTGTCAATCACCAAAAAGGTGACAAGACACTCATCACATGAATGACTAATGATGTGACGCGTGATGTGACTTGTGGGCCCCACTCGATTCGAAATGCGAGTGGGCCCACAAATACTTCAGGGCTCGGGTTCGTTAATTCAGAATTAATGAATTTTTCGTTGCGACGTAATTAAATCAAATTTAATTAAATAATTATGCCTAGCAAAGTTACTATTCACGTCGCTAGCGAATTAATTCTAAATTAACTCGTTCGCCCGAATTAAAATCTAATTTTAATTCCGCGTCGAAATCTAATTTCGTATAATATATCGAATATATTATTCTATCGATTAATTCCAAATTAATCGTTCTCTCTCTTTAAATAATATTTTATCCCAGACAATATATCTCCATAATTAATCTCAGATTAATTTTCTCTCTCTATTAATTAATCCCAGATTAATAATGTGCGAGTCATACGTCATCGGTGAATCTTCGGGAAGCGACCCATGAGATCCATGGATATGTTGGCAGTAAATCCGGTCGTCGGACTATCCGAACAAGTACGTACCTATTACTACATTTTTACTGATTTACAAGACATGGTTGGCTTCTAGCAAAGCACCGTGCCTACCCAATTCTCCAGAAATATTCTTAAAGGAATATGTAATCTATATCAGGCATAGTATATGTAGTATTGTGTATTGCGATCCAGCATCGGATGTCACGTGCTAGGCCTGGGGCTGGAATTGTGTCTGCCCCGTACGAAGCACTTATCAGATCTCTGGTAAATAGTCTCTATAATCGGATAAACATGACCTAGTAATATTATCCCGATATCTGCAGCATATAAGAGTACCAGTTTCGTATCCTACATGACCATCATCTTCATATGACTGAAGTGATACTTCCATATTGACATCACACCCAATACACTACGATTCTCAATATACCCAGAAGAGGCGTACACAGAACTGGTTAAAGCCCTGGGTGACCAAAACTAAAGTATATTGATTATCGCAAGACAAAATACACCTACCCTGATTCGGACTTCCATAGACACATAGTCATACTACCAATGGAATTCCGAGGGGTCTATCCAGAGCGAAGCTGTTTCCGTACCATCGGTAAGCACAACCTCCTATTACACTTGCATAAGTATCCAATACTTAAATATATGAGAATTATGTCGTTTTGCTCCCATAACACGCACAAGTGTAATACTAGTCTATTCTGCATTATCGATGTCCAATCTTGATAATACTCTGACTATGGATGTTTTATTGATTAAACCTTCATGGATTGATATTGTCTTATATCTTATCAATCCGGAACTAATCATATGGACTTTTATCATTTATGTATCCCGGTAATCTTAATTACAAATGATAAAAGAGCAATTTCCTTTGTCACATAGTTAATTTGTACAACAACACCATGTTCTGTACAAATAGTGATGCTATGGGTCATAATTTTCCAACAGTCAAAGGGTTGGAAGTGGAATTGTTAAAGTGCGTTAATAGTAAGAGAGAATAATAAGTAAGTGATGACGGAAGTGCGTAACAACTAGGTTTATCCGCATTAAAATGAAACCCAAGTTCTATTACATTTTAGCTCACGTAATCAATATGAAGTAACCAGCCATAGTTAAGTCAACCAGACAGCCACTGGTATGGTGGTTTGGCAGATGTGTGGTATAGTACGGAATCAAGAAGATACAAAGTTACATTCAGTGCAATGGATGAGTTATCAAAGTATTTTACACGTAAACGGTCATCGGATAAAGATGAGATTTATGAGCTTGTGTATATTTTCATATATCAGATTACCGCCATTTGACAAAGCAAGACTATGGGAGCAACAAAAAGAGGGAGATCCCGGAATGCAACCAGGTATGAATAACAAGTTAGTGTACAACACCATAACCGAATTTATGGTAGCAACGAAAGTAAAAGTTTGGATAGAGTACGAACTGAAACTAGAACCAAATCGCCAGCGTCGACATCAAAAAAAGGAATATAGTTTAAGCAAAAGTATACATATAATTAAGCTCAGCTTAAGAACTTTTCTTCTAAATCATTCGCCAATTGAGAAGGATCCCGAAGAAGGTACCCATAATTAACCTCCTTAGTAAAGAAGCCATTTAGTAGATAAGACTAGTGAGCAATAAGTACATGAAGAATCTGACCTTGCAATATGAAGTCACAAGCCCCATAGATAGTCAGAGATGTGAGAACTTGGAAGAACAAAGCCCATAAGTAGTTGGAGCTTAGTGAGAAAATAGAGATTTAAATAGTTAAGTTATAGAGATGAATGCTAGTTTGTGATGGAGTAAGCAGCACTAAAAGAATATACAAGAGATTATTTCTTTATACACTTGCACCAGAATGGAATCAGTACATGCAAAATGCTTAACCATGGAGAACGTTAGTATTTCTAGAGAAGTTTGAAAGTACCCGTTAGGAAGAACCCGATGGAGACAAGTAATGTTGAGCATAGCTAGAAGTCTACAAATGAGATTTATGTAAGGCATAACAATAGTTGTAGCTTGACACTAGTATTAAGTATTCAGCGGGAATTTTACGAAACAAGAATGAAGAATTACCACTCAATCAAGAATTCAAGAGGTATCATGCATGAAACGGATTTTAGGGTGAGAAGAAGAGTAATGCATACTTAGTAACTAAAGAATGAACGATCAAATTGACGAAGGTCTTGGTTGCTAACTCAGAGTGAACCCAGGTAATGTGAAAAAATTTACAGTAAAGTAAGAGTCCATGCAGACAGAAATAGAGTACAATATTAGTTATGAATTCCAAGACATGTCATTCAAATCCAGCAGGATAGTTCTATTGTCCTAGGGTATGATGACATCATATGAAAAGTCGTCGAGAAGTTGTGATATAATTGATGATGCGGAGTGAAGTATGAGTATGTAGACGGTTAAAGGTTGGTGACTTAAGAAATAGCATGTAAATCATATGACTTGCAATAAGATATTCAGTGTCGAGAATTTCAAATCTAGACAGAATACGGAATTCTACTTTTAAAGAGGATTTGAGGACGAATCCTATTTAAGGGGGGAGAATTTGTAACATCCGGTGACCCATACGACTTGTACGTTATCAGAGGCCGACAGCTATTATAGTTCGGAGGCATAAAACTTGATGTAAATCATGTTCGAGCAAGTATGTGATCATAAAATGACTTTTGGGACATTCAATAAATTCCTTGTAGTTCCGACCCAGAACATAGCTTTTGTCCCATCCCGAATAACCCTTAGTAATCGGGCCATAACTTTTTCATACAATCTCCGATTTTTATGAACTTTATATCTTCGAAAAGTTAAGACCGAGACCTACAACTTACTTGTTGATTTTCTTTTATTCGAATCAGACATAGGTTAAAAATTGAGATTTTCGCGGCTGCTATAGTAATTTCAAGAATAGTTTAGATTGGATGAGATGGCACAATCTTAGCCAAGCAATCAATTACACAAAAATCAGCTAAAGTGTTTATGTCACGAAGATTGCATCCACAGAAAATATGGCTGATCCATTTATAAAAACCTTATTGGCTAAAGTGTTTGAAGGTCACCTAGATGGTCTAGGATTACGTGACATGTCTCATTTGTGCTAGTGCAAGTGGGAGATTGTTGGGATAAATTCCCTAGAGCTTCATGTAAAGTGAACATAATTATATGTTATGAAATAAAAGATGAATTATTCATTTATCAAATGTTTGATTTACATCGAATATTATAAATTATCTTGTTTGTCCTTGATTATTTATGTGCATTCAGACTTAGTGTATTAGTGTCATACACGAGGATTTAAGTCTGAAATTAGTAATCTAAAATAGTCCATAAAGAGCAAACAAAACGGTACTTTATTTTTGGTTTATCTATAGCTACGGTTCACTCTATAGTTATGTGGCGACCTTGATCCGGGATCGTCCATGTGGTGATATGAGAATAGAGGCACCTTATATGATGTGATCATATAGGACTGGACCTAAATAGAAATGAGTTTGTTATAATTTCCGTTAAATAAAAAAATTCATTTCAATCTACTAGATGGTCATATATGGATTGATCTGAATCCTGAGTAGACTACGAACTCCTGCATGGCAGGCTATATCCTTTGATTTACAAAGGTGAGGTTGGTGTAGCAATCCCGACCAATTAACTACATACTTTGGGGACATGGTTTAGTATGTAGCTAGGGACGTTTTACATAGATATACTCCTTCTTACGAGAAGTAGATGAGTATCTTCCTTAATGGTTGATTCGATACTTGAATAATTAGAACGCTCAAGTATTTCTATTACGAATAGAAAGATTAACATTCATAATGGTTATGAATAAATCGTTCATTATAGAATCAACGGTACTTAATGTAAAAATAATTAGAGGGGTATAACAGACATAATGACCCGGCTCTAATTATGAGATAATCATGAAGGGCCAATCCGTATGTAATGACTATACGATGAACACCGACGTAGTTCAGCTTATATTATCAATCTACGGTAACGAGAGTGCAACATCAGGTTTTTAGTGGAATAACATGGAGTTAATAATTCTGAATATTTAATTAAGAGTTTGACTAATATTCGAGATTAGTTTATCAATCTACGGCAACGAGAGTGCAGCTAGGAACCGTAGGTCCATTTGGTCCATGTGCTAGCTGATATACTGTAGCAAATTAAATGTAATTGGATAGTCCAATTATATGCTCACATATTCATTATTATTAATGATATTAATAATATATTTGTCACACATGTAACTTTATATTATGTTTAATACAAAGTTTTTTCATTAAATAACTGATTATGAGATAATCATTTAATATATTTAAAAGGTTGATATTAAATTATTTTGATAATTTAATATATATATATATATATATATATGGTGATTAATATTTTTTTTAAATACATTATTATCAATTTAGTTGCTACAACCTTTTACTTGGCAACTTAATATTGTCATTAAAATGACAATTTAAAAAGATTTTATGTTATAAAAAGTTGGCCCATGGCCGAAACCTAAAGGGAGGGGAAGATATTTTTTATTTTTAAAACATATTAAACTCTAAGTATAAAATGATAAGTGTGTTATCTTTTTACCCTAATTCATATTTTCAAACGCTAGCCACCTTTTTTTTCATAGTTTTCTCTCAAGTGTTGAAAGAAAAAGAGAGTGAACAAAAACAAAAGAAAAATTCTGATGCGACAATTTTTATCTCTAAAGTGTTTAGAGATTGGTTTGTGAGTCTAGTCCATACTAGTTTCTGTTGGTTGTGAGACATAGCACTGAAGGCCAATCGTAGTCGAATCAAAATCATCATCATTCTCTTGGATTTTACACTACACGCCAGTGAGCAGAAAATCTGCTAACCGGCGCATCACCTTGGGTATTTTCAAGGCTCTGTTTGTTTTATTGTTGACCAGAAAAATTAGAGAACATAAAGGGATATTTTATGGATGGTCTGGGGCTGATTTGGAGTGATTTAATCATCCAAAATAGTGGTAGAAAAACTACGACAGCAGGCATAAAAATAGTGAGTTGTGCGCACGTTTTGGGTGGAAAACGAATCAGATATGAGCTACTGTTCAGGGGCTTCACAAGTTTTAAAGGTTGCCATCATAAAAAAAATGAGATTGTTAGTAACATATTCTCAAGATGGATTTTGATGATGCAACACTAGAAGTCTTCGACGCGCAATTAGCCGATATTATAAAAAGATGTCGAAGCATATTGGTGGTGAAGAGCAATGGATGTGAAAACGCAAACGAAAAAAGAAGAATATCTTGTGTAGTTTTAGCTTAGGGATCTCTTTGTAAGTGAGTTGTTAATTTAAGTCTCTAAACTCATAGAACATATGCTCATTAATATAGATACATTAGGGTCATGTGCAAAATATTTTAAACCTTCAAATCCTATATTTAGGCACTCAGATCGTAATACCGATCCCCTACACCGGCATACCAGTGTCCATGCTCTGTTTTGAGCAGCTTTGCATCGCATCTGGAACCGGGCTAATCCATACCGGTCACTCTGGGTTTGTATTGTTACAGGAACCGACATAAAGCATACTGATATTCACCCCACCCCATCTTGGGTATATAGAGTTTATTTGTTGTATGCTAGTAGGAAATTTCATTTACGTGATTCGATAGAGAGTGGCTTCAACCTACGTCCACGGGAGCAAATTGTGGTATTTTATTATTACTTGGGGTCAAGACCAAACCGAACTACAAGTGGGGTAGTGAGTTTACAACACATCGGGTATTACACTAGCCTGTTATAATTTACTCACTTGGTAAGATAACTAACCAGTTTTCTCTCTCTATCACTATTTTTAAACTTTGAGCTTTTTACGAGTTGTGAGTTGAGAAAATTTATATCCCTTGAATTTGTGGCTTCAACCCTTTTATATATGCTTCCAAATTCACTATTATACCGCCTATGATGTCAACACATAACACTGCCATCATTATAGTAACAACTCTCCTCAAATACCCTCAAATGCGCCAATCAGAATTTCCTATTTCATTGTCACTGCATCGGCCTATGGCGGCCTTTGGTGGCCACTGGTGGCCTATGGCGGCTCTGCTCTACCACTTCCCTGTCACCATACCGACCTATGACGACTTCCGGGGCTACTTCCAATGAGAACCGTTATTTTTCCCACCGTCACCATTAGCCTTCAAGAAGTTTATCCTCTTAACTAAGGCATACGTCACATGCCCTAAAGCATGAAATAACTTGTGGTCCCAGCTCCATTCCTGAGGTCGGCATACCGAGATGAATGATGCACAAAATAAACTTCATAACTACTTCTACCAGATTGGGTCTACAAACAATGACAACATCAGTTTGGTTTCCACAAACACTGAAATGAGCCCAAATATGAATACTTCTTCCCTAGAACAGATCAGTATCCCAACTTGCTTCGTCAACAGCAGGTTATGCCCTCAAGAGCACTCTTCTATACAGTGGAGTCAGCCCCTATGTCTGACTTCAGTCTCTCTGAGCCCTTGGACCTTTATCATCCTCTTTAGCCAAGTAAAAATCTCATTCTACCCCTTCTCGGTAATTAAACTTCATCAGGATGAAAAACCACCATCAACACGAATTCAGATAGCGTGACCACGATTAGCTTCAGTTGTCGATGGGGACGGTGTGTTGTTTCCTCAAGTGGAACCAGTTGAATGGTTGCTTTAGATACCCCTTTGTTTCTTTAAAACCGTGTGGGAAATTAGAGTTTGATTCATTTCTTCTATTCTTCAGCTGACCACAAGTCACAATAATTCATAGCATCTGCACTGCCACAAATAAAAAAGGTATTATGTTGTGTAGTGAACATGGTACAGAGGTACGGCGACACTGTCCGGGCTCATGACCCGGTTGGGAGTACGGAGTAGCCTGCGGGGGACTAAACCGGAGAATAAAGGAGTCGCCACCCAGTGTGAACTGGGAAATGATTTAAGGCCGCATTCACCCCTCGCAAGGGAAGACCTCAAACCGTTGGGTTTGAAATGGTCCCTTACTTATGCCAATTGTAATGAAAGGATTTATGCAATAGTATAACCAAGCCTTATGCAACACATACAAGATAATTTAATCAACACACAAGTTTGCACACCTATAAACGTAAATAAAAGTGAAGGCAAATGCATAATTCCATAAACATATTAAACGAAGAAGTGCGAAAATGTAAATAAATAGTAATAGTAAAAGCGTTAATATAAAGAGAGATGAGTAAGTACGTAATGCAAAAAGAAATAACTAAAGAGGCAAGCATGCACATAATATGATGAAAAGGGGTATGTTCACTGTATGTGTGTTCGTGTAGCGTTCGGAAACGCATTCGAATGATAAACAGAATGCATGCATTCGTATAACGTTTGGAAACGCGTTTGAACGAAAATGAGGCAGAATGCATGCGTTCATGTAGCGTTTGATAACGCGTTCGAACGAGATTACCAAAGTGGTATCTAAAATGACATAAACGTGTGCACGAATGTTTTTCAAGTGGTACGTGGAGTTGTATCCCAAGTACAAACCGCACTACCGTCTATTCAGATTCGGCTACAGAATTTATGTATGGGTTTCCATCCGATATATCGCGAGAGGCAACACTCAAGCATTAACACAGTATGAATGCGAAGTGAAAAATGAAAAATGACAAAAAAGTTGAATAACAAGATCAACATAAGAAGGGTGTGACCAAGAGCTTTGGCCAACGTCCATATGGGATCTTGTATACTCGGCACGGTAAAACATTGTGGTAAAGGCTGCCCTTAGGTATTTCCCTCAAACGGAGGACCTTTAATCCAACGTGATTAGCCCATGCGCACTAAATAACAATGCATGAGTAAATAAAGAAATTACACACGGAAAGTAAATAACGAAATAATAAAATAGATGTGACCAAGGCCGACATCTATATGGGACCTCGTTTGCCCGATTGAACGTATTTCACATTCAATCAAGTATACTTCGTCCGGCATGGCAAAACATCGTGGTAAATGTATTCTTTAGGCATTTCCCTCAAATGGAGGACCTTTAAAATAACGTAGTTAGCCAATGCGCACTAAATTAACGATGTATAAATAAATAAAGCAATAACATGCAGAAAGTAAATAATGGAATAAAGATGCGACCAAGGCCAACATCTATATGGGACCTCGTATGCCCGATTGAACGTATTTCACATTCAATCAAGTATACTTCATCTGGCGCAGTAAAACATCATGGTAAAGGTAGCCTTTAGGCATTTCCCTCAAATGGAGGACCTTTTATCCAACGTAGTTAGCCCATGCGCACTAGATTAGCGATGCATAAATAAATAAAGCAATAACACGCGGAAAGTAAATAACAGAATAATAAAAGAGATGCGACCAAGACCGACATCTATATGGGACCTCGTATGCCCGATTGAACGTATTTCACATTAAATCAAGTATACTTCGTCCGGCATGGCAAAATATTATGGTAAATATAGCCTTTAGGCATTTCCCTCAAATGGAGGACCTTTAATCCAACGTAGTTAGCCCATGCGCACTAGATTAACAATACATAAATAAATAAAGTAATAACATGCGGAAAGTAAATAATGAAATATAAAATAGATTCGACCAAGACCGACATCTATATGGGACCTCGTATGCCCGATTGAACGTATTTCACATTCAATCAAGTATACTTCGTCCGGCGCGAAAAAACGTCATGGTAAAGGTAGCCTTTAGGCATTTCCCTCTAATAGAGGACCTTTAATCCAACATGATTAGCCCATGCGCACTAGATTAACAATACATAAATAAAGAAATAATACATAGAAAATGAACCGTGGAACAATAAACACAAACAACGAATGAACATAAAATTAAATAAAAAAATGAAACACGTGCTTGAATGTTTCTCAAGGGGTACATGGAGTTGTATCCCACGTACAGACCGCACTACCGTCCATTCGGACTCGGCTATGGAATTTACGTATGGGTTTCCATCTGATATACCGCAAGAGATAACACGCAATCATTAACCCAACATAAATGAAGCTATACGTAAAACATAACGATGCATGTGAGTGATCGATAAGGAATAATTGAAAAGATAAATAGTAAGGGGGCCCTCAAGTCTTACCTTTTAAGTTGCTCATCGGAAGTGCGTTACGTCGTCACCGGAATGGTTAATATTCCGTAACTTTTCTGGTTTTCTTATTTGGTTTCGCTGCTGTTTTGCTTGATGTTTTCTCCGTCTTCCGTCGCTATTTTAGACTATTTTACTGCTATTTTCTCCATTATTTAGGGACTATTTTGGGTTATTGTTTTGCTTGTTTCTTCTTGGTGATGAGGGCAGTGCGTGTTTAGTTTATAGTGGAGGGCTGGCTGTGTCGGTGAGAATAATTTATGGCTATTTGGTCATTCAATTTTGTCTTTTGTGAAGGGCTTAGTTTGTGTCTTTGTTTCTGTCGGTGAATGGCTGTTTTGGCTTCTTGTTATTGTGTTGTTGTTTTATGTTTCACATGGAGGGCATGCTGTTTTCTTTTTGTGTGTGTTTTTTATCCGTTGAAGGGGCTGTGATATGTGTGTTGTGGTCGTTTATGGAATGTGTCAGGGTGTTGAATTGTGTGCATGGCTTATATGTGTTTGTGGAGTGTGTGTTTGAGGAGTGGGCTGTGTACGTGGTATTTTGGTGTTCGGTGGCTAGGTGATTTCACATTAATTTCAGCTATTTTGGGTGGTTGCCGTATGAATGTGTGTTGAACTGTGAAAGCCGAGAAAGCTAGGAATGAGAGTGGCCGAAAGTTAGGGTTTTTCATTTGGTCAGTTGGTGTTATTGCCGAGTGAATGAAGGGTGAGTGGTAAAAGTGGAGTGACATGTGAGTCTATTATTTTTATGTTGTTGAGAGATGAGAGAGCCGAGAGCTATTGGAGAAGGAAGGAGAGAGGATATTAGGGTTAAGGGAGTTGTGATTCAAAAGTGTGTTGGTCGTGAGTCCCTAGGGTTATTTTGTGCTTGCTCTTTTTTAGAAGGCTAGGGTTTTCATCTTAAATTTTCGTCAGTGTGTTTAGAGAGAGAAGAGAGATAGGTCGTGTGAGAAGGGAAAAGGAAGGGAAGAGGCTCAGAGCTGAGATTAGGGTTTATTATTTTGTTGTGAAGTGCCGTGAATGAGAGTGAGAAGAGGACGAGAGAAAGGGTTAGGGTTTATTTCGTGAGTCGTCTAGGAGGGGAGAGAGGCAGTATGCGTTAGGAGAGAAAAATCATTAGCGTTTGGGTTATGTCTCTTTTATAATGGTGAGCTAGGGTTTCATGTGCATGGGATTTCAAAACAAGGAAACAAAATCATGCAATAAAAGGGGTGCATTTAAATAATTTGTTTAAGGAAAGAATATTGTGTATTTTTGGTGGCGGAATATCTTTAATTTGGAAGGTGATTTATTTAGATTTTGGCATGTGTTAAATGTGATTTGAATATTTTGGATTGGATTTAGTGGGCCTTGGGCGTGTGTGGGCTTGGGCGTGTGGCCCTTTGTGGGTTGCATGGGTTTTGGATGGGTGTGTATAGGCATGTGGGCTTTTGTGTGTTGCGGGGGTTTTGGGCCGAGACTAAAATTTAAAACAAAGATCGATTGAGCGAACCCGAGGCTAAACAATGGAATTAAATTTGGCAAGGTATTTATTTTCTGAATTTTCCATTCCAACGTTTATTTTCCGTGACTTCCGCAACTTATCGGGTAGTGCCTCCATGCGAGGCTCATCATCGAGCTTCATGCAAAAATACAGTGTCTACAGTCACCCTCACTTTGATAGGACTTGTGTAGTGTGTGACAGTGACAATCCTATCAAAGTCATGCATGCATTTTTTACTTACTTGGCTCGCCAGCTATTGCTGAAATTCCCGGTTGTTCTTTAAACTGAGTTGATCTGGTGGTGAGGTGCTTCGACCCCTGGGCTTTGTTCCCGAACCACCGAGTGAGCTGCTTTTGATTTCTGAGCATTATTCCCAAAGTGAATTAAATGGATGGTGAGGTGCTTTGACCCATGGGCTTTGTTCCTGAACCATCTTTGGGCTTTGTTCCCCGGACTGTGTTGAGAGTGGGCTTTATTCCCTAGGCTTTATTCCTGACCTGAATTTGTTGGGGTTGGTGCTCAGAGCGCCAATCCGGACCGTATTTATGTCTGATTCATGAATACGAATATCCCTTTTTCCATAATATTACTTATTTATGGTTGCACCTCTTGTTTTTATATATGTATTCGATCTGATTACGATTAGATTGAAACTAAATATTGTTTAGTGATATGTATATATTAGACAAAGGCCCGATAATATATAATGCAATACACAGTTACAAAGCTAGTTTGTAATTGACATTGGGAAGTGTCACTGCTAAATGTATATTATCAAATATAGTTCAAGGTCAAGATTCACTAACACGGGTCGGTTAGTCAAATCTGTTGAGACCAGTACATGTCGTATATCGAGACTTGGTCCGAGGGTTTATCCCAATGAACCATGAGTCTAGAGAGACTCATATAGACGTGTAGGTGTTTATAGTGGATAAACACTGAACGACTCACCGAAGATTCTTAATGGATGGTACACCAACGTCAATAAGAATCTTCTCGGGTTGAGTAGCATAGTAGTCCTTCGACTTGAGATACCACTATGGATGTATGAGACATCTGTTGGACAATTATGACTCATAGTGTCACTATTTGTACAGATCATGGTGTTGTTGTACAAATTAACTATGTGACAAAGAGATTGCACTCTTATCATTTGTGATTAGATCACCTAGATGTATAAATGATGAGAGGTCCTTATGATTTGTTCCTGGATTGAGAATGATATGAGACAGTATCAGTCCACGAAGGATAAATCATTAAATATCCCTAGTCAGAGTATTATCGAGATTGGACATAGATAAATACGTAAAAGACTAATATTGCACTTGTGCACGTTGTGAGGGCACAACGGCATAGTTCTCATATATTTGGGTATAGGATACTCATGCAAGTGTAATAGGAGGTTGTGTTTTACCGATGGTACGAGAAACAGCTTCGCTCTGGATAGACCCCCTCAGAATTCCAATGGTAGTATGACTATGTTTCTATGGAAGTCCGAAATCAGGGTAGGTGTATTTGGTCTTAACCTGAGACTTGCACCGCTAATACTTGCGACAATCAATATACTTTTGTTACGGTCGTCCAGGGCTTTAACGGATTTTGTGTACGCATATGCTGGGTATATTGAGAATCGTAGTGTGTTGGGTGTGATGTCAAGACGGAAGTGTCACTCCAGTCATATGGAGATGATGGTCGCGTAGGATACAGTACTAGTTCTCTTAAGTACTGCAGTCATCAGGATAAAATGACAAGGTCATGTTTATCCGATTATAGAGACTAGTTACCAGACATCCGACATGTGCTTCGTACGGGGCTGACACAATTCCAGCCCCGGGCTTAGCACGTGATCATCCGATACTGGATCGACATACACAATACTACATATATTACGCCTGATATAGACCCTTTATTCCTGTAAGGATATTTCTGGAGAATTGGGTAGGCATGGCGCTTTGCTAGAAGCCAACCTTGTCTTGTAAATCGGTATAAACGTAGTACTAGGTACTTACGTGTTCGGATAGTCCGACGACCGAATTTACTGCCAACATATCTGGGGATCTCATGGGTCACTTCCCAAAGATTCACTGATGACGTATGACTCGCACTCTAAATTAATCTGGGATTAATTAGAAGAGAGAGAAAATTAGTGGACTGGATGCAGCTCACTGCCGTGACTTCATGAGGCAGAAAATCAGATTTTGTTGCCTACCGCATCGCTTAACCGATCGATGTGAGTATTCCGCAACATCGTTGATTTATATTCGCACTTGTTTTATGCTTGTTTAATGATCTTGGGACCTTAGCAAACACCAAGAATGGTATCAGAGCAAGGTTTAGCATGAAAATGATTAGGGCTTAAAATTTGGGTAAAATGAATTTGAGCATGATTTAATGAAATTGGATGAATTAGTATGCTTAAATGTGTTTTAATTGATGATTGATTGGATCAATTTGATGAAATTATGTTTGGAACAAATTTCCCCAATTTTTGAGGCTTGGCGGAAAATAGAGAAGCCCTAAATGTCTTGGATTTTTATTTTTTGATTCATTGGATGACTTAAAAACAATTTAGGATGTTGATTTAATGTTGATTTGGATTCAATTGGATTGGATTTAAAATTGGACATGAAAATACTCATTGGCCGAGACATGAGAAGCATGTAATTGGGTTTGATTTTAATCAAAATGTGTTGGACATGTGATGATGAAAATAAGCATGATTAATTGGGCTAATTTGGTATTTTGGAAATATTGATTTGGGTAATTAGTTATGCTATGCACTTTGTTTAATTAAATTATGAAATTGGATTTTTATGGTTTAATTAAATTGGGCTTAAAATTGGATTTGGGCTTGTTATGTTGTAAATGGGCTTATTGGGCTTGGTTGTACCAAGATGGGTTTAGGAAAAATTGGTTGGATCCAATTGGGCCCAAAACCGCATCCATAAAGCCCAAATACGACAAATGGACCTTTAAAGTTTAATTGGGCCTAATGGGCCTAAATTGATTTCTGGGCTTATGGGGTAACTCTTGTATTGGACTTTGGTTATTGGGTTCGACCCGAGTTGACCAAAATTCCACGCCTTAATAAATTAATTAAAAGCCCATTGGACTTTAATTAAATTCACGTTGGACGTTAATCGAGCTTTGAGACCCATAACGATTGAATTTGGAATTTAAGTCGTAAAAGGTTTATTATTAAAGTGTGTTGACGGTGGATTTTGGTCTCAGGGTAATATTGGAATATCACTCCCGAGGAAATCCTCCTCCAACTGTGAATTTGTTTGGTTATGGGGGACCAAAGGCAAATTTAGCAGAAAACAAGAAAATACGCCAATCAGACAAGGTGTTTTAACGTGGTTCGGTGGATTTTGGGATCCGACCTACGTCCACGGGCAAGAACAGGATGGTGCTTTTTATTACTCAAATACACTCCTCGAGCCTCTTCCTTGCTTTTACAAATCAAAGCTCTATGATTCTAATCTCTCACTCTTGTGATGATTTTTTAGATCATGCCTTCAACTTGTCCTTCTACACTCACTCTACCCTCCTATTTATAATGGTGAAGAAACCAGATTCCTATTTGTACAAGAATTCCTAATTGGAGATGGTCTCCTTTTCCTATCAGGATTCCTAGTCAAAACTATTCCCTTTTCCCATAAGGATTCCTAATCAAAACTACATTTACTTCCTTTATCCTATTAGGATATTAAGTTATTACTTTACCCCATTAAAGTAGGACAACTTATCCCTTTTCCGCAAGAATATGATGCTTTATCTTCCTGAGCACGCCTCGTCATGTGCTCGGTCTTCATGAGGTCGGTCATGATAGCCATTTGAACTGAGAATGCTTCTGTCGATCTGATAATGCTCGGTCATCCGATCTCAAGTGCTCGGCCATTTAGTATAAAGTGCTCGGCCTCTTACCGTCAAGTTGTCGGGTCGGCTTTAACGGTCTCGATCAATGGAGTTACCCATTTTACCCCTGTCGTGTTGTTTAAATAACATAGTGCCCGAAAAACACCATCAACATCTGTCCCCTAGTTCTCGGTAACAACGAGTTTGTGAGTTGATGCCGGGAACTATAAACAAAGATGGTGTGCTGATCGCCTTGCTGGTGGTCGCTCCAGAAATCACCGAGAAATTGTCTTTGCCATCAACCAAGTCTTCTGTTTCTATCTTCATATCCTCGGTTTATTGGAGATGTTGACTCTATTCAGAATGATTCTCCACCTCAAAGCAATTGCTTACTTGGGTCGTTCCATCAGGAGATGAAGTTCCTATTGTTTTCCAAACTAAAAATGACTCCTCCTCTGTAATATCTGTACCAGAGATTTGGGGGTCCTGACCCCTGACTGATCCAATCTCGATTGTGAGGAGAAAATTTTGCCTAAGCTAACGATGATGTGCTCGGTGGCATGTGATCCTGTCTCGAGATGTGAGAGATGCTCGGGCCTGGGGGACCGTTACGTCCCCAGTCCTAAGGACTGACTCGGTGGGACGCAACCCGACCCCGAGCTGAGAACGACAGTTGGACCTGAGGGAATGTTACGTCCCCAGTCCGAAGGGCTGACTCGGTGGGACGTACCCCGACCCCGAGCTGTGAAAGGCACTTGAACCTGAGGGAATGTTACGTCCCCAGTCCGAAGGGCTGACTCGGTGGGACGTAACTCGACCCCGAGCTGAAAGAGGTACTTGGCTCTGGGGGAATGTCACGTCCCCAATCCAAAGGCAGACTCGGTGGGACATTGCCCGACCCCGAGCTGTAAAAATCACTTGGTCCTGGGGGAATGTTACGTCCCCAGTCCAAAGGGCAGACTCGGTGGGACATCGCCCGACCCCGAGCTGTAAGAATCACTTGGTCCTGGGGGAATGTTACGTCCCCAGTCCAAAGGGCAGACTCGGTGGGACATCGCCCGACCCCGAGCTGAAAAATCACTTGGTCCTGGGGGAATGTTACGTCCCCAGTCCAAAGGGCAGACTCGGTGGGACATCGCCCGACCCCGAGCTGTAAGAATCACTTGGTCCTGGGGGAATGTTACGTCCCCAGTCCAAAGGGCAGACTCGGTGGGACATCGCCCGACCCCGAGCTGTAAAAATCACTTGGTCCTGGGGGAATGTTACGTCCCCAGTCCAAAGGGCAGACTCGGTGGGACATCGCCCGACCCCGAGCTATAAGAATCACTTGGTCCTGGGGGAATGTTACGTCCCCAGTCCAAAGGGCAGACTCGGTGGGACATCGCCCGACCCCGAGCTGTAAGAATCACTTGGTCCTGGGGGAATGTTACGTCCCCAGTCCAAAGGTCCAAAGGGCAGACTCGGTGGGACATCGCCCGACCCCGAGCTGTAAGAATCACTTGGTCCTGGGGGAATGTTACGTCCCCAGTCCAAATGGCAGACTCGGTGGGACATCGCCCGACCCCGAGCTGTAAAAATCACTTGGTCCTGGGGGAATGTTACGTCCCCAGTCCAAAGGGCAGACTCGGTGGGACATCGCCCGACCCCGAGCTGTAAGAATCACTTGGTCCTGGGGGAATGTTACGTCCCCAGTCCAAAGGGCAGACTCGGTGGGACATCGCCCGACCCCGATCTGTAAGAATCACTTAGTCCTGGGGGAATGTTACGTCCCCAGTCCAAAGGTCAGACTCGGTGGGACATAGCTCGACCCCGAGCTGTAAGAATCACTTGGTCCTGGGGGAATGTTACGTCCCCAGTCCAAAGGGCAGACTCGGTGGGACATCGCCCGACCCCGAGCTGTAAAAATCACTTGGTCCTGGGGGAATGTTACGTCCCCAGTCCAAAGGGCAGACTCGGTGGGACATCGCCCGACCCCGAGCTGTAAAAATCACTTGGTCCTGGGGGAATGTTACGTCCCCAGTCCAAAGGCAGATTCGGTGGGACATCGCCCGACCCCGAGCTGTAAAAATCACTTGGTCCTGGGGGAATGTTACGACCCCAGTCCAAAGGGCAGACTCGGTGGGACATCGCCCGACCCCGAGCTGTAAAAATCACTTGGTCCTGGGGGAATGTTACGTCCCCAGTCCAAAGGGCAGACTCGGTGGGACATCGCCCGACCCCGAGCTGTAAAAATCACTTGGTCCTGGGGGAATGTTACGTCCCCAGTCCAAAGGTCCAAAGGG
>SKCR01049283.1:0-39369 GCA_019454045.1 Zanthoxylum bungeanum
TGAAGATAAGTGATTATTTTTATTTCACAAAGATTACAATAATTAAACTAATTAATTGAATATAAATGTGAGGTTGATTTAACTCGACTTGCATCATATCCTCCAAAGAATGGGGAACAATTAATTTGGATACGTGTTATTGCTGAATATGATCTTCTTGCAAAGTATTTAGTCAAACTTTGTTACATCTCACATTGTTGGTGAAAGATGTTGGAAATGTGTTTCTAATAAATGATCTTTATCCAGTAAGATATGTACTCTTGGTATCAATAGCAAAATCACATAAAATTTTAACGCGGCTTTAACCACCTTCAAATAAATAAAAAAAATTATATTTATGTGAATTTGAAATTTATTTCTTTGTATCAAGATTTTTACATAAATCCTATTGTTATATTCTACACAATTTTATGATTTTTTTTTTCATTCTGACTCATATTATTAGATTTTTTAATTTTATAAATTTTATATTATAATCTATTCAAATTATCATTTCTATGTTTCAATCCTTATCCAATCAAAATCCTGATTCCGTCACTGTTTAGCACGGTTATAATATAATTGATTTGTGTGAAGAAGAAAATCTTAGGATGGACAATATCTTACTAGTAGATACTATAGAAATAACAATATTGTTTCTAAAAAAGAAAAAAAATAGAAATGTTGTTTTTCTTGTGAGAAATATCTATAGCAACCGTCTTAGAAGAGGCTTGCATAAAAGTTAATAAATCATCATCGAATAAAATGTCAGTTCCTTTATGATTGCAAAGTTTCTTAATTATTACCAAATGGCTTTCATTGAGGAGTGAGAAATTCCAATTGATCTTTAATTTGTTTTCTGCTGGGAATTCATAGATTCTTTCCTCATTTCTTTTGTTTCATGTAATGTAAGAAAGATACAAGAGGAAGGGTTAATTATAAACTGAGCAGTCATTTGATAACTTTATAAATAAATTAATAAATAAAGAAGAATGCTAAACATATACCCAAATTACACATTTAAGACACACTCATGTGTCTTGGGGTGGGCGATTTGGATATTTGTTAAATTATTGAGGATAAAAAAAGAAAGAATTTTTAAAAAAAAAAAAAATAGATGAGTATATTTTGGGATGTGTCTTTAAGTTGTATGTGTATCATTACTCATAAATAAATGTAAGAGAGCTAAAATAGCTCAAGTAGAGACAAGCTTTAGACATGGAATCTTTCATGCAACTCAGATAAAAGATCCCATTCAAAATTAAAGTTCTCATACTTTTAATTTACTTCCTGATGAACTCGAGATCGTCTTCTTTGACACAACTAAGATGGCCGATATAGGTTGGGATCCAACTCAATTAGTAAAATATTGTCCTATTTAGACAATTCAAGATGACCTATCTCTAAAATTTTGAAACGCTCAAGAATTTATTTCTCGCATGAGATCAAATTTATCCAAAATACTTCTTACAAATTAAGAGAAGTTTCCCCTTATAAGCATATTCCAATATTCTTTCCAAAGGATGTGGAATATTACAATTGTGTCAAGTAATAGAAGTGATTTTGGTGCCAAATGTGTGGTCAACTCACTCTTACTAATTAAACCTTCAATGAAAACGTATGTTCCTTCTTAATTACTTTAGTAATTAAAATCTAACTTCTCAAGAAGTAGTAAGAGGTATTTTGTACCACTCAATGCATTTAGGTTAAAAGTGTATTTTAACTAAGTCCCCAAGGACATGGTTTGGTGGTGTAGGGTTTAGGATCTCATTTTGAGGTTCTGTGTCCGAATCCAGGAAGTGCGTTCTTGTAAAAGCCTGAGACAGCCGGGGTTTTACCTGCTCCGGTTAAACTCAGAAGGGATGGTTTGACGATGAGTTTTCCAACGATTAAAAAAAAAGTATTTTAACTAAAATTAGTGGGCGAATAGGATCTTTTACAAGTAAATTACATATAAGTTATGAAGTTTGCGAACTCCTGATCTGCCATGAACGGCAATAGTTAAAAGAGTTAGCAATAACTTCAAGCACCGTAAAAGGTTTTGCACAAATGAATCATGTTGATTCAGAAGTGAAAAAATTAAATGCAAGAAAAACTAAGACTAAAGAATTAGATACTCTTTCCTTAGAGCTTGCAAGATTAAGTTCAAACTCATAATAATTTATTGATCAATATTGGCTAGTGGCTACGGACAAGCTAATTTATCTCGATTCACCAAAAAGAAAGAAAGAAAAAAAAAAGCAAGTGTTACTGCAATTTGTTTGAACTCGATCAAAAAAATAAAATAAAAAATCATTTTATAATTGCCATTGAGAATGGCTCACATGAGCTTATGTGATCCTGTATGTGCGGTTATACCATTCGATACTTACAAACATCATACAAGACAAGTTGTTGAATTCTGAATATATATATATATATATATATCCCCTTATGAAAGATTTGAGGAAAAATTAGTGAGGAAAAATTCTCACTAATCACCAAAACAATTTGTTTTCAAACCTCTGGAAGAATTTGTTTGTTGCAGCCTTGCAGGCAATATCAAAGTGATTGAATAAGTCAAATAAATATATAATAATATAAAAACCAAATGTCCTACTTGAAAACAATGCATTACATAACAAGGATTGCATAACGTCATTAATTTGCTTTGCTATTGTCAAATCAAGGTCCTTATCATCAGCTAAACATAAACATTGACAATGATGATGCAGATTTTAGAATAATTTTAATTAACAAGAACTCTTACATCAGTATCTGGACAAAACAAAAAAAAAAACAAAATGGTAATATCCCACATCATTTTGAGAAGAATGTTGGCATGTGAGTGTTAACCCCTCAAAGGCTTTTTGATTGGACTTGCAGTCACGGGAATAATAAAACGGTCAGGATGAGAGGCTGTAGGGCTGGTTGGCTTCCGAAGCAGATAATATCTTGTTAGCTGGGTTAGGTCATCACACTTGATATCAAACTAGTTCCCAATCGAAAATGTACTAGCAAAGACATTGGACCCCAAATGGATAGATTTTAATCTCTCATATCACTTGGGAAAGGTGACGGGATGTGTTTATAAGTGTTGAGTCCCCCTCAACTAGCTAAATGCCTTTTGGATGGGCTTACAAGCCACACCAAAAACAACAAAACCATGAAGAGAATGGGTTGGGCCGTTGGAATGACATGCGCTTTCAAAACGGACAATAATATTTGGTTAATTAGGCCAGATCATCAAATGAATACACTGAAATAATGGAAACAATGCATGACAGAATTTTGATCCCAGCTGCCAACAAATAAACAAATTAATGGCCGGCTAATTAAAGAAGCAGTAAAATATTATGGCCTGCCAAGCAATGTTTTGATTTATATATAGCTTTGCACAAACTATCTCCATCTCCTAAAATGGGGGGAAAGGAAGGAATGTTTAGATATGCTGATGGGAAGGATAAGGTGCTGATGTTATTTGGAACTTTAGGCAGCATTGGAGATGGAATGCAGTATCCTCTCATGATGTTTGTGCTTAGCTTTGTAATCAATGATTATGGAAATCCCATTAGTAGCTCTCTCTCCAATCATAATGTTGACAAGGTATCTATTTTGTGTCCTCTTTTGTAAATTTTGTGAGAGATGAGATGGAACAATTGCCATTATTAACTTGTTAACTTAATCTTCATTTCTTTCTTTTTTCAGTATGCACTCAGGCTGCTGTATGTTGCAATAGGAGTTGGACTTTCTGCTTTTATTGGTAAGTTGAACACTTCAAGAATCACCTTTTTTGTTACAAAGAAATACATGATTAGGGTTACTTTGGTAATTGGCTCCTATAGATTACCAAAATAGATATTGTGCATATATTTTTGGGAAATTAATACTAAATTATTATGTAGATTGTCATAATGAAACTTTAGTCATTATATTTTGAAAATACAAGTATTAATTTCTATCGTTAGAATTAAATTTATTTTAAAATTAGATGAAAATTGATTCAATTAAGAAAAAATAAATATATAATAAATATATTATATAATTAGCTCACAGTCACTATTTTATTACCTCACATATTGAATTATATAATAAATATCTTATATAAAATAATTTTATATTAATATATTATATAAATATTTATTAAAATGTCATTCCACCATGATTACTTCCTAAAACGGAAAGTAGTCCAATTTTTTTTCCTTCATATTTAATATAAAGTATAGTCTTAAGTTTGACTTTCACCATATTTATATCTCTAATTTTATTCATCTCCATTCTAATATTATATTATTATTTTTATAATTTTTTTTAAAATTCATTGTTCACCGTAAACAATGAATCACTGTTTTATGGTGAACAATGATCATTGTTTACGATTTTTTTTAGATTGGATATCAAATATATTTTTAGGTAATTATTCACGTGAACAATAATTTTTTTTTTTTTAAAGATTAGACATGTTAAAATATATTTTTAGATATGTAAAATGACATTATAACTGTGACTGACATGTAACTATGATTGAATATTTATAAATATCATTATAACTGAGAAATATGACTGATATTGTGTATATGTCTGACACTGTGATTAAGAAAATATGATTGAATATTGTAATTATTATTGTAATTGAGAAATATGACTGAAAAGTATGTATATGACTGACGTTGTAACTGAATTGTAAGTGTGAATGTGACTGTGAATGTGATTATGATTGTATGACTTTGACTCTAACTTTGACGATGTAACTGTGACTCTGGCTCTGGCTATGTGACTGTGTGATTGTATGACTGTGATTGTGACTGTGTGATTGTGATTATTTGACTATGACTATTAGGCCATAATAATTTTGGGGTTAATTTTGACATTGTCAAAGCCTTAATTTGAGACATATTCTTTCTTGAAAGTTGAAGTATGAATATTAACTGTATGTAATATTTTACAAATTGTGATTTGCAGTCCGGATGAAAAAATATGAATGTTTGAAAAATACTAATTCGTAACTTATAAATATAAGAGTCATTTTTATCCTATTTTTTTTTTGTCAAAACATAACCATCATAATATTTATTTTAAAGCTTATGGTTTGTAAATCAATAATACATAATTTTTTTCTTGAAACACTTTATATTTTGGGAGATATTTAATTTTAAAATTTAAAGTTGAATTTTTTTTATTATTATTAATTTCCTTTTTCTTCTGCTTCTTCTTTTCTTTTTTCTTTTTTCTTTTTCTTTTTTGTCTTTTTGTCCTTTGTTTTTTTTGACAATCTTATAATAACATTATTTTACCATGTATATTTATGTCTTTTTATATATATGTGACTAAATGATAAGAATCATTTATGTTTGGAGTAAACTTAAATAACCATAATAATTTTGACATTTCTAGGAATTCCCACTACATTTTATGTTTATTGGAGGGTGTTTTTGGAATTTTAAAAATAGTGTGCTTCATTCCAATTGCTACTGAAAAGAAAAAAAAAAAAAGAAAAAAAAAAAAAAACACTTGTCATTGCAAAACACAAATTATTTTTCACTTGAAAAGTACTTTTGCGGCACCAAAAAGGGGCTCATTGCATAAACTGAAATAAACAATTTTTTGTTTTTTTGGGTTTCTGGAATTGATATGGTTTTGCAGAAGGAGTTTGTTGGACAAGAACAGCAGAGAGACAGACTTCTAGAATGAGAATGGTGTACCTGAAATGTGTTTTAAGACAAGAAGTTGGTTTTTTTGACACTCAAGAACAAGGTTCTTCCACAACCTTCCAAGTTGTCTCCACCATCTCTAATGATGCCAATTCAATCCAAGTTGCAATATGCGAGAAGGTTTTGCTTCTCTTTACTCAATTCAGTTCCATATCAATCTTTCTAATTAATGTATGAATCTCAGTAATTAAGCTATGATAAATTATTTATGTAGCGTAGAATATTTTGTGTACGGTCATTATTGATCTGTTTGTTTTGTGCTTGTAGATACCTGACACCCTTGCATATCTGTCAACTTTCTTCTTCTGCCTCCTCTTTTCCTTCATACTGTCTTGGAGACTTGCATTGGCGGCGCTTCCACTGACACTAATGTTCATAGTTCCTGGACTTTTATTTGGGAAGCTGATGATGGATGTTATAATGAAGATGATCGATTCATACGGAGTTGCTGGTGGGATTGCTGAACAAGCAGTTTCTTCCATAAGAACAGTTTACTCATACGTCGCGGAGCATGAAACACTAAATAGATTCAGCAATGCACTTCATAAAACTATGGAATTGGGAATAAAGCAAGGTTCCATAAAGGGTTTGTTGATGGGAAGCATGGGAATGATTTATGTAGGTTGGGCTTTTCAGGCTTGGGTAGGTTCTTATTTGGTCACTGAAAAAAGAGAAAAAGGCGGTTCTATCTTTGTTGCTGGAATTAATGTGATCATGGGTGGATTGTAAGTTAATTTCCCTTAAAGACAGGCTTGATCATGAGTCATTAAACCTTATTTCAGTTTTATAACTCTGTGTTTCTGTTCTGTTTTTGTAGGAGTATCTTGGGTGCACTCCCAAATTTAACTGCCATCACTGAGGCAAAAGTTGCTGCTTCTCGAATCTTCGAAATGGTTGACAGAACTCCTGCTATAGACACTGAAGATAAAAAGGGGAAGGCTTTGTCATATGTTAGAGGAGATATTGAATTCAAGGACATCTATTTTTGTTATCCATCAAGACCTGATACGCCGGTCTTACAAGGGCTGAATCTGAGAGTTCCAGCCGGGAAATCTGTTGGTTTTGTTGGTGGTAGTGGCTCTGGAAAGTCCACAACCATTGCATTGCTTCAAAGATTTTATGATCCTATTGAAGGTGAAGTTCTCTTGGATGGATACAAAATAAGGAGACTTCAGCTCAAGTGGCTGAGATCCCAAATGGGTCTTGTTAATCAAGAACCAGTCCTCTTCGCGACATCTATAAGAGAGAATATACTCTTTGGGAAGGAAGGAGCATCTATGGATGATGTGATCAGCGCGGCTAAGGCTGCTAATGCACATGACTTCATCACCAAGTTATCTGATGGATATGAAACTCAAGTAAGCTCACTTCAACTCTCTCAACTCAACCAATAGTTTTTATGTTCCTGTGCAACTCTCTCACCCTTCAGTTTTATGGATCTGTGTTATTCCCAGGTTGGCCAATTTGGATTCCAGATGTCTGGCGGGCAAAAGCAGAGAATTGCCATCGCAAGGGCTCTAATCAGGGATCCAAAGATCTTGCTACTTGACGAAGCCACTAGTGCATTGGATGCACAATCTGAAAGGATAGTACAAGAGGCAATTGATAAAGCATCAGTAGGGAGGACAACAATCATCATTGCTCATCGCCTGTCAACAATCCGAGCAGCAGATGTTATCATGGTTTTGAAAGCTGGCAAAGTGGTGGAATCTGGTTCACATAATGAGCTGATGAATCACAGGCAAAGTGGAGAATACTACCAGATGGTAGAGTTGCAGCAAATGGCATCAGAAAATGACACTTCTAATGACACTTCCAATGATTTCAACCATCAAATGGACGCAAGAACTCTCTATAAGAGAACTGTTGCTCAAAGCCCTATGAGTGTAAGGTCTAGTGCTGCAAGCACACCAGTTTTAAACCACTTCAGCCCAGCACTTTCCATGGGAACACCCTATTCCCACAATCCAGTATGATCCTGACGATGAAAGTCTAGACGACAGCATCAATCAATCAAGTCATGCTGCTCCCTCACAATGGCGTTTGCTCAAAATGAACATGCCTGAGTGGGGAAGTGCATTGCTAGGATGCATAGCTGCAATAGGTTCCGGAGCAGTTCAACCAATAAATGCTTATTGTGTCGGTTCACTTATATCAATTTACTTCAAAACTGACAAGTCTGAAATCAAGTCCAAATCCAGAACCTTGTCACTTATTTTCTTAGGCATTGCTGTTCTCAATTTCACCTCCAGCCTACTCCAACACTACAGTTTTTCAGTTATGGGAGAAAAGTTGACAAAAAGAGTAAGAGAGAAACTGCTAGGAAAGCTGATGACATTTGAGATAGGGTGGTTTGATCAAGAAGACAACACAAGTGCAGCCATTTGTGCAAGATTAGCCACTGAAGCCATGTGGTTCGATCCCTAGTTGGGGATAGAATGTCATTGCTGGTTCAAGCAATCTTTGGTTCTGTCTTTTCTTACATAGTAGGACTTGTTCTTTCTTGGAGGCTTACACTTGTGATGATCGCGGTGCAGCCATTAGTCATTGGAAGCTATTATTCAAGAAGTGTTTTGATGAAAAGTATGGCTGTAAAAGCACAAAAGGCACAGAAGGAAGGAAGCCAGCTAGCAAGTGAGGCTGTCATTAATCATAGAACTATAACAGCCTTCTCTTCTCAGAAAAGAATATTAGGGCTATTCAAGGAAACCTTGAGAGGTCCAAAAGAGGAGAGTGCTAAACACTCGTGGTACTCTGGCGTTGGCCTGTTTAGCGCTCAATTTTTCAACACAGCCTCTACAGCATTAGCTTACTGGTATGGTGGAAGGCTCTTGACACGAGGCTTAATAAGCCCGGAGAATCTTTTCCAAGCATTTTTGATATTGGTATTCACTGCATATGTCATTGCAGAAGCTGGAAGCATGACTTCTGATATATCTAAAGGAAGTAATGCTGTTCAATCAATTTTTGCAATCCTAGACAGGAGAAGTGAGATTGATCCTGATAGCACACATGCCCGAGATATCAAAAGAGAGATAAGAGGACGCATAGAGCTGAAGAATGTGTTCTTTGCTTATCCAACTAGACCCGATCAGATGATCTTCAAAGGCTTGAACCTTAGAATTGAAGCAGGCAAGACAGTGGCATTAGTGGGGCAAAGTGGCTCTGGCAAATCCACCATTATTGGCCTAATTGAGAGATTTTATGATCCATTGAAGGGATCAGTGTTCATAGATGAACAAGACGTAAGGAACTATAATTTGAGACAGTTGAGGTCACATGTTGCATTGGTCAGTCAAGAGCCAACCCTTTTTGCTGGAACAATCCGCGAAAACATTGCCTACGGAAAAGAGGACGCTAAAGAGTCTGAGATCAAAAAGGCTACAGTTCTTGCCAATGCTCATGAATTTATAAGGTATGTTACCAGTACAAACCCTTATGAAGTGAAAACTTATAGCAGTTTACTCGTTGACATTGTGTTTATGTTTTTGTTTGCAGTGGAATGAAAGATGGATACGACACATACTGTGGCGAAAGAGGAGTTCAGCTATCAGGAGGCCAAAAACAGAGGATTGCACTTGCAAGAGCTATACTAAAGAACCCAGCAATTCTCCTGTTGGATGAAGCTACAAGTGCACTTGACAGTGTATCAGAAAGCTTGGTCCAAGAAGCACTTGAGAAAATGATGGTTGGCAGAACATGTGTGGTTGTTGCTCACAGGCTCTCTACGATACAAAAATCGGATACCATTGCTGTCATCAAGAATGGGAAAGTTGTGGAACAAGGATCACACAATGAACTCATTTCCTTGAGTCGCGGGGGAGCTTACTATTCCCTTATCAAATTACAAGGCAGCAGCTCTCCTTACCGCTAGAGTACAACCAAAATGTTGCATACAATATATAGCCTGTCTCATAAGTTAGGATTGGCTTTTATGTTTTAATTATGTGAATATGAGGATTATGGATTGCAAGTACTTTTGTTTTTTCTGGCTATATACTTTATGTTCAGTTTTAATGCCACAACTTTAATTCTTAAGAGGAAATGAATTTCTGGCCTTGAAAGTGAAGGATTCTTCCTAAATAATTTGTGCTTTGACATCACAGTATGAAATTCTTTGTGTTATAATTTACAAATAAATTATAATTTGAAGTCTAATGAGAATCTAGATATATACGTTTACAATGCAGTCGAGATATCTACTAAACACAAAAAAGATAAAGAGCCCCGTAAGTAAGGATGGTATTTGGGACGTCTTGTCTCAATTATGATTCGGGATAAAAAAATCCGTCCCACCTGACCTATTTTTTGAATTAGGATAAAAATCATTCGGTATCCTAAATCTTGATTAGAATTCGAGATTTTTCAGTTAAAATTCGGGATTCAAACTATTTTCCATCTTGAATACCAATTAAAAATTTTATTCGATATAATTTTTTGTCTCGAATTTGGACTAGAATTCAAGATTTTCTAACAATTGTTCCCATTAGCGGTTAAACTGGTAACCTCAATGACTCCAAGCCCAGTGGCTATTATCTGAAAGTCTAGTTAGACAATTTCTGTGAAAATGTTCAAGGACTCCTGATCAGAGAACAAGTCAAAATCACACCCAATGAACACATCATATAATTTATTAGGGTTATTATCATTTCACTACTTCAAAAATTAAAAAATAACAAATGAGTATAAGAAATGTTAGGATATAATATTTTATTATTATATCTTTATAAATTTTAGATTTCACTATAAAATATTACATGTATGAGAAAATAACTTAGATCTCATAATTGTGTATATGTCGAAAAGTAAAATATGATAATATGTTCAAAGTCATCAAATAAACTGAAAACAATTTATGTATCTACTCCTAATTGCTCAAAGGTCTACCTGTTGATTAGGGGATTGTAAAAAGAAGCAATAGAAAAGGGGAAAATAAATTATTAGTGTTGGTGGAGATTTTTGCTGCCAAGTCTTTTTATACAGTTCGGTAAGAGCGGAAAGGGAAGTTCTACTCATCCCGAGGACACAGCGTGATTCAGTTATTCAAGACCGGCAACAAGTGAGTCGAGACCGACCACAATTGCCCGGTATCTTGGTTCATTTGTGAATCAGGTCGGAAATGGCGGGGACAGATCAGTTCGTTGTCTGACCGACCTCTCGAAAATCGACGCGTGATGGGAACAACTAGATTTTCCCTCCAAAAAACTCTCACATTCGAAATTTCAACAGGCTGGCATCATTAATGAAAAGGGTCAGACAGTGCACTTTTACGGCATGATGTGACAGAGATTCGTAGGGTATGTTTTACTTTCGGCGACGGCAGAATGGGGAAGAAAACCTGTCAAATCGCTGCAAATATGCAAATCCGAAACTCTGCGAGGCTGACGTCACAAAGATACGGGAACAATGCCATGTATTGAGTAATATATAAGGGAAGTTTGATCACATTTGTAAGGGTTACGAGATTTTCCATTTGAGAACTACTTGTAAGAAATTAGACAACATGCTCGGTTTCTTTAGACCTTCACCAAAACAGGTCGGCCGAGCTCGGTTTAGTAATAAAAAAGCCCCATGCCCCGCTTTGTGATCGTGGATGTAGGCTGGACAAACTCCACTGAATCACGTTAAATCATTTTCTTTTCGATTTCTTGTGTGTTTCTTGTTTTTCGCCAAATTTGCTTTTGGTCGTCCCATAACCAAACAAATTCACGGTTGAAGGAGGATTGTTCTGGGAACACTATCTCGATATTGCCCCTGAGACGAAAATCATCCGTCAACAGTTGGCGCTGTCTGTGGGGAAAGAGCAAAAAGTAGATTACGTAGTGAGACGATGGCGGAGGATGAGAACCACATGTCATCGGAGAGTTCAACAACAGAGTGGATGGGAAGGATGAAGGAAAGTATGGGAAAGGATAGAGAGCAGAACCAGACGCTCCTGAAGGCCATGATGGATAAACTGGAGACACTGGAAAAAGCAAATGATGAGAGGCTGGAGGCTTGTCCCAATCGGAGGAGAAATGAGATAGCTGAAGGAAAGATGGTGGTAAATCTAAGCTGTGAAAATGAGTCTGGGAGGAAAGAACCACAAAATGGTGAGGTCAATGGTGATAGCGAGAGCCCCGCCAACATAAAGAGTGTTGGGGGCGATAAAAAGAGAGACAAACGCTGGAGTAATCAAGTAATAGCCCACACTCTAAGAAGAGAGAATGTAGGAGGTATGAGAGAGTGGAGCGAGAGGTGTCTAGCCATGGTACACGTCGTGATCGGGGGAACAGACGTGAAGATGTTAGGGGGAGGCAATGTGATAATACTGATAACCATATGAAAGCCTAGTTTAGAAAAGAAATGAAAAAGTGGGAGGAAAATCCAAAGGTGGGTAAAGGGGATGGTCAGGACGGAGAGATGACCTCTCCCTTTACAGAAGAAATCTTGTTGGTAGAATTTCCTAGGCGGTTCACAATGCCGTCAATAAATGCATACAGGGGTCACACCGATCCTAAGTCTCACATTGAGAACTTCGTCCTACTAATGGAAGTACAGAGAATCGTGGGAGAAGCCATCTGCAAGGTGTTTCCTTTGTCCCTGGGTGGACCCGCAATTCTGTGGTTCAGAAGTCTGACTCCAGAGAGCATCAATAGTTTCTCACAACTCATGAAGTCGTTCATTCAGCATACCAATAACGAAGCAGAGTATGAGGTCATTTTGGCCGGATTAAGGTTGTGTACAGCGGTAGGCGTCTGAAATGTGATTGTAAAAAGCGACTCCCAGCTGGCCATCCAGCAACTAAGAGGTGAGTTTCAGGCTAGGGAGCCTAACATGGTGGCGTATATGGCCAAGGTAAAGAAGTTGGCCGGAGAAATGGGTAGTGTGCAGTTTGAGCAGATCAGTCGAGAAAGTAACCATCAAGCAGACTCATTAGCTCGGCTGGCGTCTTCTATTAAATCAAAGAAGCCCATGACCATCCCGTTGATTTGTCTACAGGAAATGAGCGTTGGGAATCCGGAGGTAATGGAAGTGGAAGTCGGAGATGAAGCCTCTTGGATGGACCCGATCAAGACGTATTTAGAGACTGGGGAGACGCCCGAAGATATAAAAAAAAACGAGAAAGTTGAGATACAAAAGCTCAAAATTTTGTCTGATTGAAAGGATATTATACCTGAGGGGATATACTGTGCCGCTTTTGAGGTGCCTCGTGGCAGAAGATGCTGACTATGTGCTCAGAGAGATCCACATAGGTATTTGTGGAAGTCACGTCGAGGGGCAATCTATTGCGCATAAGGCTTTGAGACAGAGATTCTATTGGCCGACCATGCATCATGACGGAATGAAAGTGGCAAGAAAATGTGAGGGGTGCCAGAAGAATGCAAACATCCATCACCAGCCGGCAGAGCAGTTGACTTCACTAGTTAGCCCCTGGCCATTCGCTCAGTGGGGGCTGGATATCATCGGACCAATGCCTGCAGGATTGGGACAAGCCAAGTACGCGCATCGTTGCCATTGATTATTTTACTAAGTGGGTATAGGCCGAACCTCTATCCGCAATCATGGAAAAGACGGTAATATATTTTGTAAAAAAGAATGTCATCTGTCGGTTCGGAATTCCCCGGGCCATCATTACCGACAATGGGAAACAATTTGACAGTATGGGTTTCAGGAAACTCTGTGAATACCTTCAAATCGCCTTAAGATTCACTTTACCTGCTCATCCCAAGTCCAACGGGCAGGTCGAGGCTACCAACAAGACGATCAAAGCAAATTTGAAGGCCCGACTCGGATTATGTAAATGTCTGTGGGTCGAAGAATTGCCAGAAGTATTGTGGGCACACCGGACGACCTACAAGGATTCCACATGAGACACCTTATTTTCTTTGGCTTACGGGTGTGAGGCGGTTATCCCAACAGAGATAGGGATGATCACCCACCGGGTCCGACATTTTGAGGCAGAACAGAATGAATAGCTTATCAGAACCATTTTGATCTGGCCGAAGAAAAACGGGAAAAGTCGGCTATGAAAGCGGCCGTATGTCAACAAAGAATGGCCAGTTTCTACAACAAGAAGGTTCAGATTCGATCTTTCATTCCCATAGATCTGGTTTTAAGGAGGGTCACATTGAACACCCGAAGACCTGAGGAAGGTTCATTAGGCGCTAAGTGGGAAGGGCCATACATAGTGCTGGAGATTGTGAGGCCGGGTGCCTATCTTTTGGAGCAATTATACGAAACCCGACTCAAAAAGCCTTGGAACGCCGAGATGCTGAGAATGTACTTCCAGTAGCCTTTTATTTGATCCACAAGTAATTAGATAAGCTGGCTAGAGCCAGAGAACTTTTATAAAGCCTCTCTTGAAATGACCCACCAAGAGTTGTAAGAAGGGCAGTTGTCCCATGAATATGAACATGTTTTTCTCTTTATAAATTAAAAAGCTCGTCCACTTTACTTGTTTAAATTAAATGCGAAAATCATGTTCAATATTCTTGGGACATGCTCGAGGCGAAGGGGTGAACGGTAACTGGGAATGTCACCAAGCCCGTGGCACGCCATTCCCGAGTGTAATTATCAAACTCCCGAGTGGAAGTGTTCCGACCTGGTTCTTTTCACTTGTGAGGATCCAGACCACATCAAGGGGTGAAGTACATGTGGGAAACACGTGAACCCTTCGTGGCACGCCAATCCCAGGTGTCATTATCAAACCCCCGAGGCCGGAGCGTTACTACCCAATGACTCGCATCTTTGAGGAATAGCTTGGGTAAACCGGACCCAGAGAGGTTTCTTCCCCTGTGAGTTGGCTGGTGAGTCCTGCTGAGTACCATCAGACCACCTGACTTGGGTTAGGACAACTGTTCCACTTGATTACATGAGTCTCGGGTAAACCGGACCCAGAGAGATTTCTTCCCCTGCGAATTGGCTGGTGAGTCCCGCTGAGTACCATCAGACCACCTGGGTTGGGTTATGCCGAATGGTCCCCTTGATTACAGGAGTCTCTGGTAAACCGGACCCATGGAGGTTTATTCCCCTGCGAGTCGGCTGGTAAGTCCCGTTGAGAACCACCCAGGGAAGGCACACACAGGGTGTCTATATCCCCCGTGGGGATTTGCCTGACCGCCCGGATCGGCGTATCCGTAGCCTAGTTAGCCGGGACACTGAATTGTAAGGTTAAGAATTATGTTTTGGAGGCCTCGGGCAGGACGCTGCATCGGAGCACCCGAGTTGTTATTTTTACTTCTTGAATTTTTACATGGGGTATGTGCTAAGTCACCTTCATTTTTTATTAACTTTACTTTGTTCCAATTTTTGATTTTCGCTGGTCTGGCAAGGGGACCATTCTAAGGGGGCATAACCTTAGAGGTCGAAAATCTTCCCTCGTGTAAGTCTCAAATATTCCACCCGCTCGGGGCTGGATTCGTTCCGCCGTGTCTGTTATGTTCCACCAGCTCGGGGCCGGATTCGTTCCGCCGTGTCTGTTATATTCCACCAGCTCGGGGCCGGATTCGTTCCGTCATGTCTGTTATGTTCCACCAGCTCGGGGCTGGATTCATTCCGTCGTGTCTGTTATGTTCCACCAGCTCGGGGCTGGATTCGTTCCGCCGTGTCTGTTATGTTCCATCAGCTCGGGGCTGGATTCCTTTCGTCGATATTTTGTTCCATCACCTCGGGGTCGGGTTACGTCCCACCGAGTGCCTAACACAGGCTTGGGGACAGACCATGCGAAGGCATTGAGGATGGCCAAAGTTGACACCAGGGTAGTTCTTTGTACAAATCCAAGGATCAACCATCTGGCAATCGATCAACACATTTTTGATTTGTGTAGTTCCCGGCATCAATTCGTACGCTTGTTGGAACCGAGAACTAGGGGACGGATGTTGGTGGGGATTTCTGCTGCTAAGTCTTTTTATACAGTTCGGTAAGGGCAGAAAGGGAAGTTCCACTCATCCCGAGGACACATCGTGATTCGGTTCTTCAAGACCGGCAACAAGTGAGTCGAGACCGACCACAATTGCCCGGTAGTTCGGTTCATTTCTACTCACTCCCAGGATCGATAGCTCGAATATTGTGAATCAGGTCGGAAATGGCGGGTGCGGATCAGTTCGTTGTCTGACCGACCTCTCGAAAACGACGCGTGATGGGAACAACTAGATTTTCCCTCCAAAAAACTCTCACATTCGAAATTTCAACAGGCTGGCATCATTAATGAAAATGGTCAGACAGTGCACTTTTACGGCATGATATGACAGAGATTCGTAGGGTATGTTTTACTTTCGGCGACGGTAGAATGGGGAAGAGAACCTGTCAAATCGCTGCAAATATGCAAATCCAAAAATCTGCGAGGCTGACGTCACAAAGATACGGGAACAGTACCACGTATTGAGTAGTATATAAGGGAAGTTTGATCACATTTGTAAGGGTTACAAGATTTTCCATTTGAGAATTACTTGTAAGAAATCACACAACCTGCTCGGTTTCTTTAGACCTTCACCAAAACAGGTCGACCGAGCTCGGTTTAGTAATAAAAGAACCTCGTGGACATAGGCTGGACATGCTCCACCGAACCACGTTAAATCATTTTCTTTTCGATTTCTTGTGTGTTTCTTATTTTTCGCCAAATTTACTTTTGGTCGTCCCATAACCAAACAAATTCACGGTTGAAAGAGGATTGTCCTATGAACACTATCCTGATATTACCTCTGAGACGAAAATCGTCTGTCAACAATTAGAAATTCATGTTCCCCAATAGATTATGGGTAGAGATTATAATGGATCGAATATGATAAGTTGATGTCACAATATTTATATATAGTCTATTTAAATAACGGATACGAAAATTTTACCGTACTCGATCTTAAGTCTTAATATATTAAGTTTTATGAGTCATCATTCAAATGAGATTTTACTTCAATTTGAATAGGATGTCACAATCCATCCAAGATATAAAAATTTCATTTGGATCTTTGCATCCTCTTCAGGAGGTGGTATATTATGTGCCGGGTGTATATGTCTTATCTCTCACAGCAGGCGGGCCCCACACAGCTATGGGGCTGTGGATGCTGGTTTTCGATCGAGGTCCACAATCAGAATTTATAGGTTGGGGGCATTAGCGATCCTTGATTCTTGTGAGCTACCATGTGGGCTGTAGGTAAAGGGTCTATGAGAAAATATTATTTGAGCTATGAGTAGAAGAGCTTCCCCCCTCTCTTCTGGACTTTGGTTCCTCTTATAGGCGGTTCCAGGTGGGACTCATGAATGCCTTAATTTTCGTACGTTTTGGGGTCCTTGTAACAGTCGAGTCTTGAAGAGGCTGTTATAGACAGTCGTGAATCAGTTATGGGCAGGTAGTTATGAGTCTGGATGTTTCATTGGTTGGCATTTATAGGGGTTCATGTATTGGTCTTTGGGTATGGTGCTTCTCTGAGCATGGGCCTACACAATGTCTTTGGGTTCGGTTAGGGGTTTTCGGGGGTGCATTTAGCAGTGGGCCTGAGGCAAAAGGTCGAAATTAACCTTGGACCAAATTTGGCCCGTACAGTTTGTCCCATACTCTCTAAGTCAAGGAGTCCTTAGCTTGGAGAGTATTTGACGCGTGTGTCGAGACTATAGGATGAAGGTGTACTTGAGCGTTGATGCTACCTACTGATTGAACCAAACGAATGTGAATGATTTTGACTCTACAAGAGCCATTGGGGAAGTACCCAGTCGGCCGAACCAGATGATGGTCGGAAAAATGAACTTGACTCTACCAGAGCCATTGGGGAAGTACCCAGTCGATTGAACCAGATGAAGGTTAGGATATAAGTAATACGATATGTGTATACCATGTCTTCAAATTGACTAGACATGAGTCTATGAGGGATGTCCCCGGTCGACTGGACTTGCTGAGGCCATGAAGGTATAAGTCATACGACATGTGTAATCCATGTCTACAACTTGACTAGACATGAGTCTATGAGGGATGTCCCCGGTCGACTGAACCAGATGAAGGTTCAGGATATAAGTCATACGACATATGTAGTCCATGTGTATAACTTGACTCGTCGTGAGTCTATGGGGGATGTCCCCGGTCAACTGAACCAGATGAGGATTCAGGATATAAGTCATACGACATGTGTAGTCCATGCCTATAACTTGACTCGACATGAGTCCATGGGGGATGTCCCCGGTTGACATATGTAGTCCATGCCTATAACTTGACTCGACATGAGTCCATGGGGGATATCCCCGATTGACATGTGTAGTCCATGTCTACAACTTGACTCGACGTGAGTCCATGGGGGATGTCCCCGGTTGACATGTGTAGTCCATGCCTACAACTTGACTCGACGTGAGTCCATGGGGGATGTCCCCGGTCGACTGAACCAGATGAAGGTTCAGGATATAAGTCATACGATATGTGTAGTCCATGTGTATAACTTGACTCGTCGTGAGTCTATGGGGGATGTCCCTGGTCTACTGAACCAGATGAAGGTTCAGGATATAAGTCATACAACATGTGTAATCCATGTCTACAACTTGACTAGACATGAGTCTATGAGGGATGTCCCCGGTCGACTGAACCAGATGAAGGTTTAGGATATAAGTCATACGACATGTGTAGTCCATGTGTATAACTTGACTCGTCGTGAGTCTATGGGGGATGTCCCCGGTCAACTGAACCAGATGAGGATTCAAGATATAAGTCATACGACATGTGTAGTCCATGCTATAACTTGACTCGACATGAGTCAATGGGGGATGTCCCCGGTTGACATGTGTAGTCCATCCCTACAACTTGACTCGACGTGAGTCCATGGGGGATGTTCCCGAGAGATCCTGTTGTGTCGATTGGGCAGAAGTTTGATAATGATGTCCCATATAGAGGGTGTTTCATTGTCTTATGTTTCAAGTCGGCCATACATATTGATGAGTGTACAAGAGAGTCTGTATATTACCAGATTCCATGGAGGTCTAAGAAGTTTTCATTCTACAACACTTGAAGAAGGTACATCTGAGTCTACACTTCACATGACCCGATGAAGGTCCAAGAAACTCTACATACTCCACTATACATGATGAAGATACATGTGAATCTACATACTCCATTATACCAGATGAGGGTACATGAGAGTCTACACTTCAGACGAGCGTCTTCATACATCATTCTACAGGATCTAACATGGGTCCATGAGGGTTTTTACTCTACTAGACCCGATGAAGGTTTATGAGGGTCTTTCCTTCTCATACTACTAGACCTGATGAAGGTCCATGGGATTACTGTCAAATGAGCTATCTAATGGACCTGATGAAGGTCCATGAAGGTCATCACTTATTCTCCTGATGAGGGTTTACGAGACTACAATGTTCCATGGAACCAACATGATGAAGTCTGTGTGAAACCTCACCCTACCTGACCTGATGAAGGTCAGAAGACTACGGTCGAATGAACTTGATGAAGGTCTATGTAAATCTTCATACGCTTTCTAAAGTTGATGAAAATCCATCAGTGTGTAGTGTGGAGTAAATGGTTATCTTCATATGTAGTATGAATTTGATGAATGTCTATCAAGGTCATTACTTACTACACTAGACCTGAAGAAGGCCCATTACACTACACACGTGTAGACCTGAAGGGGGTCCAAATGACTATGGTTGAATGAACTTCCATTAAGTCCATTCGACCGCTATCCACATGCAAATGGTCAAAAGGCCAGCCAACCTCAAAAGTCGGAATGTTGTGTAAGAGAGACTTACATGAAGGCATAAAGTAACGAGTTCCACAACGGCTAATGAGGCAGCAAAATCCACTGCCAATAATGCAACTACCAAGCTCACAATCTGCAAACAAATAGCCACGAGCTTGCTGACCAAAAGTTAAGCGTGAGGATACTTGCATGTAGAATCAAATAAGCCAAGCCACACCACTCCATGAAACACTTGAAGATGCTTGCATGTATAGTCAAATAAGCCAAGCCACACCACTCCATGAAACACTTGAAGATGCTTGCATGTAGAGTCAAACATGCCAAGCCACACCACTCCATGAAACACTTGAAGATGCTTGCATGTAGAGTCAAATAAGCCAAGCCACACCATTCCATGAAACACTTGAAGATGCTTGCATGTAGAGTCAAACAAGCCAAGCCACACCACTCCATGAAACACTTGAAGATGCTTGCATGTAGAGTCAAACAAGCCAAGCCACACCACTCCACGAAACACCTCTCTCATGATATTGTCCAGCTCCCTGAGCTTTCCATCTGTCTTCCCATAATTATACTCAATAGCTACCTTCAGATCATCAACACCATTCTCCACTCGATGCATTCTACTCTCTAACTGAGTCACTCGTGCACTCAGACCACTCACCTCATGTAACACATTACCAACATGTTCCTTGATCTTCCGATCAATCTCAAAAATTAAATCAACAGAACCTTTTACATGTCATAATTCAAAGGACCACTTCAGACGTGTACATCCAACAACGTACACACAGAGCCGCAACAACATTTACCTGATGCTGACACGTGTAGGTTTGTTCTTGGGCTTAATTGAATTAGAGGGCTGAGCTCCAAATTCATCTTCTTCGTCTGAGGAATCGACAGTTGGCTCAAGGGTTCTGGAAAGTTGGGTAATTTCCTTATCCTTGTAAGCCCAAGGACTCGAGTTTCTTCTCATTGGATTTCAGTTTCTCCAGTCTTCATATCCTACAATCCTAATAAATCTGAGGATCTTGAAGAGGGTTTAGAGAATTTTGGTTCTCTGTCGCCACTTTTAACCACAGCTTGGACACAATGTTACATTATCATAAATAAGACTTTACTGAAGGTTCAATTTCTCGTTACATTTTTTTTCTAGTTTTATTTTACTGTTTGATTTTTTTTTTAATATTATCAAATATTGCACTGTGTGGGATTCCATGCGACAGTTTCGGGCTCTAGCAACATGGGCTTTTGTCTTGGGCTCATTTGCTGGAAAAGGCTTTGAGTGGTCGCATGATAGCCGCTACTTGTTTTGCCAATATATGACAAGATTGAATGCTGCAATTTGGGGCCTATAATGTGAGTTTGGAATGAGCTTGCTCCTTATATGGTCTCTCGGCTTTTTGGGCTTTTTCTTCTTAAAATGGGCATGCATTTCCTTTTAATTTATTTTTGGTCTATTGCCAGCAACTACTATTGGGCTTTAATTTTAATTTTAATTTGGATACTACCAGCCATTATCTAGGATATTGAATAACCCTCTTGAAAAATCTCTTATGGTGTCGAATGGGATTCAACCATGACACGCAAAGTTGTATGCCTTGTTTAATATTTTTGTCGTCTGTTGCAGCCAGAAAGTCAGTTATGATGGCTGGGGAACCTATGGAGAAGCTATTCCTTTGGGGGGTCATACAGCTTGCACAATGGAAAGCACAAACAATGTACGTAAGATTTTTGTACTTTGTGGTTTTGGTGGTATGGGAAGACATGCATGCAGAAATAATCTTTGTTGTTTGAACCACTACAGGGCAGTCCATCTCCACGCCTGGGTCACACATCTTCTGTCGTTGGAGATCGCATGTCTACTACTAGAGGTAAAGCTGATCCTCTGATCATACTGAGTGGAGTTTCAATATAGCTAAGAGTGAATGGATGTTATTAGAAAGTGCTTTCAGTGTTTTTCTTCCCAAGTAATTTCTTTAATGCGTTTATTCTCCTGCTTTTGTTGTATTTTGGCATATTATTGCATGCTACATACAATATGTTAAGAGATTTAATAGCAATCTCGGAAGCAGATTTGTATGTCCTCTGACAAGAATTTCCTAGGGTTTCTACCATTCTTCATCATTTCTTACACCTCATGAAAGATTTTTGTTCATGCACATAATGATCTACACTGACCTTGAATCATCTACTCATGATCTACACGTGTATTTACATTTATTCTACACAGACACTGTCATGCTGCAGCTATTATAGGCTCAATGATTTATGTGTTTGGTGGACTTAACAATGATACAATCTCTTATCTTTTCTTGGACATTCTTAACCTGCAGACGACATTAGTTTTAAGAGCCGAGCATGTAGTTCTGGCGAGTGGGGCACTTTAATGGGTAGTGAGCGTGTGGATGCTATTCCTCTCTTGCTTATGGTGTAGGGTAGCCTTATTGGCACTTGGTTGAGAACTCTTTGTCGAGTCAATTTTCCATCCACGTGGGGCTTGATGCGGAATATCTTGAGCAACTTTAGTTTTGGACAGCTTGCAATTCTATTGGAGCCTACGAATTATTATTTTATTTATTTATTTATTATTATTATTATTATTTTAATGGGCTCTCCTTTTCATGGATCCTTCTGGCTTGACTTTCTCTTATTCGTTCACGTATGGCTATGGACTACGTGTGGCAGAGTGCTTTCTTCGAGTGTAGATTGGAAATAGCGCATGCAAACTTTGGTTGTGTCCAGCTCATTTTTCTTACGTAGGAGACCATAATTGGCTTAGGCATTGGGTTATTAAGTGTCATGAGAGGATATGTTTCAGGTCATCTGGATTGATTAGTCGAAAGGAAAAGTGGAAGTTTGTAGGGAACTATTTTCTTCTAAACTTATCATATCCATTCCTTTGACCCGGTGAAGGTCAATGGAGCCACAATAGGCTGGACCGGATGAGAGACTAATGGTCCTAATAAAGGTTGGTTGATTGGACCTGAAGGAGGTCCAAGAAATTCTTCATTCTACTAGGCATGAAAAAAGATTTCCTACGTAGTCCGGAGTTGACTTTATTAAATCAACGTAGCATGGAGATGATGACTAACCTTTCATGTCGTCTGAGAAGGGTGATATTCATGTCTTGTCATATGGAGAAAATAATTCATCCATGACGTGTTGAATGAAACCTTTACCAAATGCTAGCATTCGTCAATGTCGTGTCGAATGGAACCTCTGCCTCGTGCTAATTCTTCGCATGTGTCACGTTGAATGAGACCGTTGCCTTGGGAATGAGAATCATTCAGAGGAGAAATTCTCTGTCTGAAGAAGATGTTAATCTTTGGATGTAGTTATGAGTTGATGACCCGTTGCCACATGCCTTTCGGAGGTTGAAGAAATGTGCTCCTATGTTTGTAAATATTCTTGGAGGTTGGCTAATTAAGTGATCATGAGATCTGGTGTTTGCTCGTTGCGTGAAGCCATGGATAATTTATGTATGTAAGTAAGGGTCATTGATAGAGAAATCTTTGCTTGCTAAGAATCGCTAAGAGCCCCACGGTGGGCGCCAAATTGTGGATGCTGGTTTTCGACCGAGGTCCACAATCAGAATTTATAGGTTGGGGGCATTAGCGATCCTTGATTCTTGTGAGCTACCATGTGGGCTGTAGGTAAAGGGTCTATGAGAAAATATTATTTGAGCTATGAGTAGAAGAGCTTCCCCCCTCTCTTCTGGACTTTGGTTCCTCTTATAGGCGATTCCAGGTGGGACTCATGAATGCCTTAATTTTCGTACGTTTTAGGTCCTTGTAACAGTCGAGTCTTGAAGAGGCTGTTATAGACAGTCGTGAATCAGTTATGGGCAGGTAGTTATGAGTCTGGATGTTTCATTGGTTGGCATTTATAGGGGTTCATGTATTGGTCTTTGGGTATGGTGCTTCTCTGAGCCTGGGCCTGCACAATGTCTTTGGGTTCGGTTAGGGGGTTTCGGGGGTGCATTTAGCAGTGGGCCTGAGGCAAAAGGTCGAAATTAACCTTGGACCAAATTTGGCCCGTACAGGGGCCCGCCTGTTGTGAGAGAGAAGGCATATACACCCGGCACATAATATAATTTTCGCCTCTTCAGAGAGTTTGATTTGAGGTTTTTTTAGTAGTGTGAGTGTGCAATATATATATATAAAATAAAATAAAAAATAAAAAAAAAACTTAAATTTTTTTAATATATATATATCCCCAAGTCAACTCATAGTCAACAGAATTGAAATTTGCAACTACAACATTAATTTTTTATTTCCTTAAAAATCATCTTTAATTCATTTAATTCCTAAAAATTGCTCATACAAATGAAAATGCCACAACAATAATTTCCCAAAAAAAAAAAAACCAAGTAAAAATCACGACAAAAAAATTCAACAAAATTCCCACCACCACACTATAGCTCACATTCTTCTTCGTTGCTGAGGACGTAAGCTTAATATTCTTTTTGTTGACTTTGGTACCATTTTCGTTGACTTCAACATTTGCCCCAACAACAATTCTGTGCCTCTTCGTCTGCCATGCAATGATCTTAAATCTGACCGCCGTGACCAAATCCACCCTGAAAACCGCCGTCCCATTTTCAGAAACCGCCCGGCGCCCGGAAAACCACTTCCTTATTAGTCTCAGCACTTCCGTTTTTCTTAGCAGTCTTCTTATGGCCTTGATAGAACCTTGGAATTACAGAGCTGCCAATGACGTGGCTCCGATTTGGGAAGTCAAAGACGGTTACGTTAAGGTCATCGTAGTAAATTCCTTTGACTTTGTTGGTGTTTTCGAGCTTTAACTGAAACTGAAGTGTTCTTGTGGCGTTGGGGTTGCTGTTTGATGATTGGTTGAGGGCAGGAAGGTAAAATTGCTGTATGGAACATTTGGGGTTTGAAGTGCGTAGACTTAGCCACATGAAGAGAGAGGTTAGGCCTAGCGTGAAGATGAAGCTGCAGCAGCGACCGCAGCAACCGCCACCAGATTCAGACATGGGTAGGGGTAAACTTGTAAATAATTGATCAAACTGAGGGTAAGTTGGGAAGAAGATGCGGAGGAGCAGAAATTATGACGACGATGGATCAATTTCGAGGTAGAGGGAAAAAAAAGGAAAAATAAACGAGACTTTAAAGACACCTGGGGATACGCGTATGTCTTTCACTTTGGGTTTGATACAGTTACTTGTGAGTGACTTTTGCTTTGTTATGGTTGGTCTTCCATTAAAATTTCAGCTATGGAGAATCTTTGCCAGAATTACTCGGGCTTCTTTTATGTTGTTAACAATTTGTACGAGACAACAAAAGAAATTGAATATAGTACTGATGAGTTTAACTATGTATTCATAGCAACAAAGATTCGATTGTATATAATTTGTTGAACCAATAGTGGGGTGACTTGAATAAAGATTGAAATTATATATTGTTTCTAGCCGTATACACCTATGGGGGAATAAGTTTAGTTCAGCGAAATTATAAAAATCTACTCTATCTAAGACACGTCTAACCCCATATCGAACATTACTCGAACGTGAAGTTTCTGGACAGTATCATTCGAATGTGATGAAGAGTGTGACTTGAACGAATGGTCTCTGGACACTTTCGTTCGAATGGAATATCGAACGTAACTCGAACTCATGGCTTATGGAGGCTTTCGTTCGAACATCATGAAGAACGTGCCAGAAACAAACCTCGCTCGAATGTCAGAACAAACCCAACTCAAACATAAGTTTTGATATCTTCATCTGATGTTGTCCAATCACACCCTAGTATTTCAAGACTTATTACATCTCAATTTAACTTAGTTTGTTTTGGAATTTACCAACACATAGACCCAGCAAACTCCTCATTTGGCATTCCGTGATAAAACCTCATAATACAAGGAATAAGAAAACTTAAATATAAAAAAACAGTCAATATTCATCATCATGACACAGACTTATTACAATCTAACTCGATCTAGTCCTAAGTCTTGAAGAGATAAAGATAGACGTAAATGTATATCTACTTACCTGAAACAAAGTTAATTAGAATACTCGTGAAAAGTAAGGGAAGTATAAATAATTCAAATAAGCTGAAATGCATTTACCTAAGATTAAAGTCAGTCATTCTATTACATTGCACAAAATTGATATATATGAAAATAAAATCATGAAAAATTCATACATATCTCCCATTTTTTTGTCACGAAGGACAAAGAGTTACAATGGGAACAATAGTAAAAATAAAGTCAAAACACAAACGGCATGTTAAACAAGACTATTACCCAGAGTCATCATAATCACTGGAAGTATCAGAATCACGGTTATCAGCATCTTCACGGTACTCATGCTCATATAGGCAATCAACACGAGTGTCTGATCAGCCTCATGAGTGGGAGCTAAGCATCATGAACGAAATCTAGAATCAATATGGAAATGATCCGGAGAATAAGACATCCATATGGAAAGGAATGCCGTGAGGGTGTATCAGTGCGAATAAGACTCATCTCGCGAAGGATCAGATTGACGAGGTCAATGGACATGCCCTGCTCGATAGCATAAAGAAAAGCGGGACGTGAGATGGGCTGTGTGTTCACATGTGACTTGGGCCATAAATTATGATAGGCGATCCTATTTAGCAGGCGATATTTGGGTAGAAGCATAACAATAGTCACAAAGCCGCTAGTGAACAGACGATGGTGTCCTATGGCAACATCGAGAATCACCTAATCGGAAGGACCTTGGCCAGACCTTCAGGGATACTCTGGATACTCAACCTCTGAAATAGACAGAATCTGAGAAAGGACATCAGAATCGATCTCCAACGTATGGCCCCGAATAAAAACTTTGAAGGAAGTGGAGTGGACGACTATAGACATTGCATTTTCGCATTTCCCAATGATAAGTCTCCTATAGAGACACCACATGAATGTTTAGGGGGGTTGTAAGGTTTAAATATTGGAGAAGAACCATCTACATCTAGCTGGATATAACCATCACATCCGACCGGATATAACCTAAGTTAGGCCGGGAATACAACGCGATTCCAGTTTTGTAGAAGGATTCAATCTTTCTTTTATTTTTAGCCAAATTTTATAAACCTAAATTCTTTATTTCTTAACCACTTTCCCTAATTACCTATTTCCTTATTACCCTATTCCACAATTATCAATTTCATTTTTAATAATTTCCTTATTAAAGAGATTATTTCCTTCTTTAACTGTAAATTACTGTTATAAAAAGAGAAGCTTTGCACAACCAAAATGGATCCGAATTTTGAAACCTAAAACTGAATCTTTACTGAGGAAATCAGAGAAGCACTTACACACAGTAACAAAACAGGGACTATCAATCCCTTAAATCTTTTTCTAGTAGGCAGATCATTTAATCAACCAAAACTCACAGACGTGTTCTCGGAGTCGAGTAACATCTAAGGTAAGACCTGATGGCTCTTAACTCTAATTTCATATTTACTGTTTTGACACAATATATCAGAACATACATCTTGTATGTCTGGCCGGATATGCATCTGTCATAGATTAAGTCTAGTCGTATATAAGGCTACTTTCGGTAGCATACTTTCATGTGGTATATAGATGGAAATCCAGACTTAAATTTCGTGGCCAAATCCAAATGGATGATAGTATGGTCTACATTTGGGATACAATTTCACGTACCAAGGAAATGAAGACTGTCGAATTTTTCTGTCTTTACACATGTTATTTACTTTTATTTTGTATGATTCCTGCTCGTTTATTCATCATTCACTTTATTATATTTCTTTGTCATGTGTTCTTTATCTTTTTATTATTATTACATGTGTTTCGTAATTCTAGATTATTCTGCACCTTCGGCCAGATTTCCAGTATGTCCGGCTGAATATACATCTTTGAATATATATTCGGCCAGCTTTAACTAATTCTGTTATTTTTTTATATTATCATTTTAATAATTCTTGGAGGCTTGTTTATCTTCGTTTGCTGACTTTATTTTTATATTCATTCTTTCGAGTGTTTTAAAATTGCTTTGTATGATACTTGCATTATAAGACATTGTGATACTTCTCTTCAAACCTTGATATTATACTGGCATAAGTAAGTGACCGTTGTGAACCCAAACGGGTTTAAGGTCGACCTTGCGAGGGGTGTAATGCGGTCTTAAATTATTCCCAATGTCTTATACTGGGTGGCAACTCCTTAATTCTCCGATTAGTACCTCGTGGGCTAATTGTACTCTCTATGAGCTACGAGCTCAACAGTGTCATAGTCTCCGATGTCATAGGCATAGCGGGAAATGCTGCTCCATTATTCATTCTAGAGAATCGGTCACTAAGGATAGAGAATCGGCCCCGAAAAAAATGTCTTGTAGTATCTATGTTGAGACTAAGGTTAGCCATGCCTTCATTCTTGCATACATTCTTTAACCCCGATGGAGTTGCGTATTTAGAAAATGCTTTCACTTAAGGCGGTGGATTAGTACGTAATGATAACCATCAATCATTGGCACGTACCCTTGGGTATAAAAAAGGTACGTCCACTTGGTTGTGTGAACCCTTGAGTATGGATACCCAATTGTGGACAACCCTCACTAATGAGAACATAAGCCTTACCTTATTAAGCCAACATGGAAGCCCATAGTTATTTTCCCATAAAATAAACCTCTTCAATGCTTGTGTATGGGCCTTAACTATTTGGAGTAACGTAACCCTTCTACCATGAAACGAAGAACTGTTTGGGCTCTTTGTCAATTGGGACAAGTTCGCGTTCCATGATAATTGGGTTAATGCTTCGAAATGTCTATGGGCCACATTGTATACAAACCCTGTTGGACTTGGAATGTTTAGTTTCGATCAAAATGATCCAAAACACGTGTTCGATACCCATACTGGATTTCATCCAGAAAGGTACACCTTGTTTTGGTCCATTTGGACATCCTTAAACATTTTAAAGCCTATCCCAAAATAACCATGATTACTAATGGTCCAATTCTTCATTCTTAGACAATAGCTTGATAGTAATATTAGGTTTATTTATTTTGTAAATAAGCGGTCTTTGTCTTTTAATAATGGAAAATAACTGAGGTAGCCAAGGTTCACCTTTTAACATGAGGAGAGAGCCAGCTTATGCACCCTCGATGGTGCATGAGCTAAACTAAACCTAGGATAGTTATTGGACTTACCACATGTGCGGGAGTGATAAGGTTGGAAAGACGTATGCTGCTATGTGAACAAACCTTGCATCTCATGCATCATGCTAACTGTTTGTGATTGCATCCATCATAGTGGAGCATTGGGTTAGGGAGAAAGGAAGACTAGTCAAGAAATCAATCACCAATAACGCAGAAATGTCCAGCAGTGATAGTTCATGAGTGGACTAATTAGAGACTATCATAAATAAGTTGCAAACTGTTCTTAGTGCCATTGCCAACCTGATAGTAATCCAAGTAGCACCTCATGTAGTGGGGGCCGAGACTAGTGATAAGAGGTGTGAGGAGTATGACAATAATGGTGAGGATGGGAAAGATATACCAGAATACGATGTAGGGAACCAAGTCTCAGCCCGAGCTTGAATTATAGCAGTTAAAGGAACAGATGGAAGCGGTGACCCAAAAGATTAAAGGAAAAAAAGAGGATTTGTTAGACTATAACGCCATGGCCTTCAAGGAACAACTGCCTACCTAATTTAAAATGCCTGAAATAGCGAAGTTCAATGGGAATAGGGACCCGAAGGCACAACTCCGCCAATATGTATCTTTAATAAGTGCAAATGGACTATCCCAACACTAAGTACAAAAGATGTTTGGGATGTCACTAGAGGGAGCACCCGTGGTATGGTACTATAGCCTTGAGAAGAAAGCAGATGAGGATTGGAGAGCACTAACTGAAGCTTTCTTGAGCCAATACTTCACCAATATAAAGATTGACATATCGCTCCGAGACTTAGAAAAGACCAAGTAGAGGCAAAAAGAGAGCTATAATGAGTACGTTGACCGCTGGAGAAGCCAGCTCTTGAAGATGCAGATGCGTCCATCAGAAAATGGCCAGATCAAGATGATAATCAAAGGCACCAAGCCTTAAATTTATAAAAAGCTGAAAATGATGACTTCTATGATCTCCGATTTTTGACAATTGAAGGAAACTGTTATGGATATAGAAGAGAGGGAAGCCAATAATAGAAAGTTCTATATGAGTAAAAAGACCACGGGAGGACTCTATGGCACCAAGGCCAGTCCAGTTGAAATTGTCACTATAAGGAATATGAGGTTTTCCAATCTTGGCAGACCTTTGTCAAGGGTATTTGAGAAATTAAAAATATAGGGCCTGCTAACGCCTATAGAACCTAAACCACTACCAAACCATATCACTCGCCACATCAACCTGGACCAGTATTGTCACTTCCACCAATAAAAAGGGCATGATATCGATAAATATTTCTGACTTAGCCATGAAATCCAAGACCTAATAGACACCATAAAATCCCTGACCTAGAAAAGAACCAATCCAATACATCTTTAAACCCTCTACCAAATCACCACGCCATACCACCACCCACATATATAATCAACTCTAGCTTACCCAAAGATTATGTCCTACAATCATTCAACTCGTAGGCCCATGTTATGAGAGTATGAGACAACAATGATAGTGATACGAGGAGAATCCAATGGGTTTTGGGAGTAAATTTTGAGCGGTGATGAAAAAGAAATTGGGGGAATGACTATGAGCAATCGATTCTAGACAGTACCATTGAAAATGGAATAGTAGGAAAATGAGAAAGAAAATGTGACGAATGAAGGAAAAGAGGGCAAAGACGATGCGGTGCTCGAACAGTTGAAGAAATCCCGAGCCTAGATTAACATATGAGATTTGTTGTACATTAGGGCCATGGTTAAGGACCTTGGAAATATTATGGTACTCGCAGACGCAGACCCAACAATAGTCATCAAATCTGTCCATGAAGAGAAGAAACCAATCATCATCTTTTTCGAAGAAGAGCTATCGACGGAGAGGCGAAACCACAACCGCTCGTTGTTCATCATGGCTGAAGTAAAGGGTAAGAGGACCTCGTGCGTAATGGTAGATGATGGTTCATCCATTAATGTTCACTTGTTGAAGATACTGCCGAGGTTGGGGATCTTGTCTGAAGATAATTCCCATCTCACATGACAATCAAGCCGTATGACGATAGTAAGCGAGAAATAGAAGGAATCTTCATTACCATGGTAAAAGTAGGCCCGATTGAAGATGATGTCAAATTTTTTATATTAAGTATCCCAACCACACTTTCCATGCCCTTGATGAGGCCATGATTCCATAAAATTTGAGGGGTCTCATCGACACTATATCAAATGATTAAGTTCTTACACGAGAGGGAGATCATCACTATTAAACTAAGAGAAGCAATTTCGTGGCCGCCTTGGAGGTTCAGCCATTTACAAGATTCCAAATAGCCACTGTCTTTAAGGATTGGGTAGACCCTAAAGTAGTTAAAATCATGGAAAAAATGAATTATGAGCCTAGTATGGGATTGAAAGCACAACGCTTAGGGGTGAGCATGCTACCAGATTTCAAAGGACACACTACCAAAAAAAGGCTTGGGTATCGTTCTTGAAAATTCAAAATTTTCCTTAGGTTCTGACCCTATGCGGAATGATACATAATAAATTAAGACATGTCCTAATTATTGTCACTATGGATTATCAACATGCACCCTTACGTCAATACAGTTATAAAATAAAGCAAAAAAAAAATCAACACCAGCAGTTTTTTTAACAAAGTAGAAAACTTACAGTGATGGAATAAGACCTATTACAGTAACTCCGTCGACTCCCTCTAGATTATAATAACCCGAATAACTCCTCGGGCCTGCACCAAGCGACATTCATCAAAACCTTAGAAGTCTCTGAGCGGATCAGCTCTGCGAACTCGCAACATCGGAACTTTGACTACCAATCTTCCTCCTAAATAACTCTGAAGACTTAGGAAAATGAGTTAAGGTTGTGTTTCTATATTGGTGGTCAAACAAAGCTCCAAAGCTCAAACTCACCAAAAGAAAGAAGACATAGAAACAATGAAGTCTTCAAGGAGATTTATTAAGCAGGTTGAAAATAAAAGACTATATGGCTCTGAATAACATTTTTTCAACAATTGTTAAGGTGGCTTTATGTTTGCTTATATAGGCAGAGTAAATTTTCCTTGTATAAAAACGACTTATGTTTGCTTATATAGGCAGAGTAAAGGTTCATTGTATAAAAATGACTCAAAACGCGTCCAAAATAACCTAGTCCCATAATCTCGTTCAAACGCTCATCGAACGTAAGATGAACACACACTGTTCCACGAACTCATTGTTGGACAATTATGACCCATAACATCACTATTTGTAAAAGACATTGTGTTTTTGTACAAATTAACTATGTGACAAAAAGGACATTGTTATTTTATCATTATCGTAATTAGATTACTTGGATTGATTTTTTTATAAAAGTCCATATGATTAAATCAGATTAATAAGATATGAGACAATATGAATCCACGAACGGTTTAATCATTAAATATCCATAGTCGAAGTATTATCGAGACTGGACATTGATAATGCAGAATAGACTAGTATTACACTTGTGCGCGTTATGGAAGCTTAACGGTATAGTTCTCATGTATTTAGGTATTGGATACTTATGCAAGTGTAATAAGAGGTTCTGTTAACCGTTAGACCGAGAACAGTTCACTCTGGATAGACCCACTCGGAATCCCATTGGTAGTATGACTATGTGTCTATGAGAATCCGAATCAGGGTAGATGTATGTGATCTTTAACCTGAGACTTATGTCGCTATTACTTGCGACAATCAATTTACTTTGGTATTGGTCGTCTAGAGCTTTAACAGGTTCTGTGTACGCCTGTACTGGGTTTACTGAGAATCGTAGTGTATTGGATGTGATGTCAAGATGGGAGTATCACTTCAGTCATATAGAGATGATGGTCACACATGATACAGAACTAGTACTCTTAAAAGCTGCAGCTATCGGGAAAGTATGACTAGGTCATGACTTTCCGATTACAGAGATTAGTTACTCGTGATCCAATATATGCTTCGTACGGGGCAGACACAGAGCCAGCCCTAGGCCTAGCATGTGACATCCGATACTAGATCGTATTACACAATACATTAGTATTACTACACCTGATACATATAATATTCCTCGGCGGATATTTCTGGAGAATTGGGTAGGCACGGTGCTTTGCTAGAAGCCAACCATGTCTTGTAAATCGGTGAGAACGTGGTACGAGGTATGCACGTGTTCAGATAGTTCGACAACCGGATTTACTGCCAACATATCCAGGAATCTCTTGGGTCGCTTCCCAAAGATTCACCAATGATATTTGACTCGAATAGAATTAATCTGGGATTAATTATGAGAGAGAAAATTAATCTGGGATTAATTACGGTAAGAATTAATCTGAGATTAAATTCGTACAGAAGAGAGAATGCGATTAATTTAGAATTAATCGATAAAATAAATTTAATAGTTAAATTGGATTTTTCTATTTAATTTATTTATTTGGGCTAAAATAATATATCGGATATATTAATTGAAATTGGATTTCAATACGAAATTAAAATTAGATTTTAATTCGGGCGAACAAATTAATTTGGAATTAATTCATAAGCGACTATCGTAATAATTTTGCGATACATAATTATTTAATTAAATTGGATTTAATTATGTAGCGACGGTAAATTCGTTTAATTCAGAATTAAACGAACCCGGGCCCAAGTCAAGTTGTGTGTTGTGTAAGCCAACTTACATTTGGAATTTAAAAGAGGTGGGATCCTTGAATTACATCACTTGTCAAAAGTTGATGTGAGTAGTTGGCAAAATTAATGGAAGCATTTAATCACACAACAACCAAAAACTTGACTTACTATTCACTCTCATTCTTTCTTTCATGCTTGGCCTAACCTCTCTCTCACTTGGAAGAAAATTTTACTTCAAAATTTTCAAATAGCTAGCATTTGGAGAGTCAAACAAGGTGGTAGGGAAACTTACCCAAGGGTTAAATAATAAATCAAAAGCTTGGAGCTTCATCCTACAAAGAAAGTTTTTGAAATTTCTCACCAATGTAAGTAATTCCGCAACTTTACTTGGTTAATTCACAAGCAAATCATGTTTATGATCTTGGAAGCATGTCTTAGAGACTAACAATGGTATCAAAGCCTTCTAAATTTGATTTTGAAATCTAGGGTTTCTAAACTTTATTTGGGTATTTTTGCTTGGAGCATGATAATTCTAAATTGAGTGTTTGGTTGATGTTAGATGATGATAACTTATAGTTGTGCATCATTGGATTGTTAAAAATTGATTATATCAAATTTTCCCCAAATCCTTTACCTTGGCCGAATGTACCATAGGATTAGCTCATGATAAATTTTTTGAAATTAGACACTTGGATGTGTTAATGACATGAAATAAATATTGAATGTTGATTTAATTTGATTGAAATCAAATTGCATGATTAATTTATTGTCAATTGCCGTGAGAAGCATGTTGTTGGAAGACTTGATTTTGCTTCAATTTGTGTTGGACATGAATTGGAATGATAAAGCATGATTAATTAGATTAATTAATATTTTGAAAATATTAGATTAATTAATTAATTATGTTAATTACACTTAATTTGATAAATGTAATGTTTGGAATATTATATTAATGAAAATTAGTCCCTAAAATACTAATTGGGCTAATTTTGTTATATTTGGATTAATGGGCTTTGTTGGGCCAAGTTTGGTTTTGGACAATTGGGTTGGATTCAATTGGGCCTAAACCATTTCCATAAAAAGTCCAATATATGACTTTTATGCCTTTAATAATTTAATTGGGCCTAATAGGCCAAAATTATTTTTTGGCATAGGGTGATTCCTAAATGGGCCAAGGCATTATGGGTTTGATCCATAATGGCCAAAAGTCCATGTCTAAAAGAATTAATTAAAAGCCCATTGGACCTAATAAAAATGACATTGGATGCTAAATGGGCCTTTGAGGCCATTTGGTTTGGATTTGGAATCCAAATCTAAAAAAACATTAATAAAATAAGTGTAATTGTTTAATTTGGAATTAAACCTGAATTAGTATTGAATACAATTTAAATTGGATTTAATATTGTAGTTCGATATAATTCAAGAATACTTACTTTGAGTATTTATTCTTAAACGAGTTGGACTTGCGCAAATCAAATCATTGTATGAACATTGGATGGTCAATAATTGAAGAATTAATTAATTGGATTAGATTGATTGACAACATGCTATGTGTGAATGCTTGGATGTATTTGCTAGAATAATGTATATCAGATGGATATTAGATGGGTGTAGGCAATTTTGGAAATTGTTGTAAATATTATATTTATTTGAAATTAAACCTGCGCGTCCAACCTATCACCTCTCATTCTCATTGTATTTCTCTTCTCACCAATTCCCCTCAATGTAAATGAGGTTTCTTATATTGTTATGTAATTGGGTTTTAGAAGAATGTAAAGTGCTAGCAGGAGAGAGGAAGAGAGATAGATTTTTTCTAGGAACAAATTGTATATATCCATCCGTAAATCATTATTAAATTTATCGCGCCTTATTATGCTTTTAGAATGCATGTTTAAGGGTGTATGATGAGACCTAATCAAAGATAATAAATTGGTTGCCAATTTATGAAAACGCCCTCACATCAAATATTAAGCGTTTCCTTCCATTGAGTGGTTCTCTCTCAAGATCCAAGATTGGCTTTGATTTGTTGGCCAAAGTCAAGATCATTGTCAATCGTGGATTTGTTTGAACCATGAAAGCTTTGTTGACATCGTATGTCTTGGGCAGTTGTGACTTGTTGGCCAAAGTCAATGTCACTTCTGTTCATCGACGTGGATTACGAAGTTTTCCCACTGTCAATGGGTCGCGCTTTATTAGAATCATTAAGCTTGTTGAGCCAAAGCCAAGGCTTAGTTGATTCAGAGGAAATATTTTAGGAAATATATTGGATATATTTTTCGGACTTGGAAGTCCACCTACCGGATCTAGGAATTGGATGGGATCCAATTGATCTTAGAGATCTACCTAGTTAAATTTTATAGAGCTTGTTGGCTAAAGTCAAGGTTGTGTATTATTTAACGGGATCCTAGCCCACTAGGAAACTAGATTTCCCGAGTACTCAACAGAGGGTTAGAGGCTCGCCAAAAATTAGTGGGAGGCTAGTATTAAATTTGCAATTTCGTTTAATACTCGCTAATACGCGCGCTCTATTTTTATTATTCATCGCCATTATATATATTTATTGGACTAATATTATTTTATTATTTTCTTTGAACAGTTAGACTGTACTCAAACACTACTCCATGTGTAGTTGGTTATATAATTAGACTATAGTAACCATTGCATTTGAGTGTACCTGAAATATTTGATTGGATAGTTGGACTATAACAATCAAGATGGCTGGAAAGATTAGCGTTAGGGATATAATCATGGGCGAGAATGTCTTTAATGACGTAAATTTTCCAGATTGGGAGATGAATCTCAGGATAGTCCTGGGAGCTGAGAAGTTGCTCTATGTTATAGAGAGACATCTTGGGCCTGAGCCTGGACTTGAGCGGCCAGTTAATCATGAGCTTTGGAAGACTCATTGAGATGATAAATTTACTACTCAATCCGTTATGCTTGCTGCAATGACTCCTCAGTTTCATCGTCAGAACAAGAGATTGGATCCTTATCAGATGATATTAAAGCTGAAGGATCTTCATAGATCTAATCTTAGATCTCAGAAGTATGAATTGCAGAAGAAGCTCTTTCACTCGCGCATGTTAGAGGGTACATCTGTCGAATACTACGTGTCGCAGATGATTGCTGACATCGAACAGCTAGGTCAGCTGGGCATTACCTTCGAGGCCGAGACTTCCATAGATTTGATCTTACAGTCTCTGCCCGACTGCTGGGGCGGGTTCATCATGAACTATAATATGATGAACCAAGAGAAAACTCTTGGAGAGTTAATGGCTATGCTGAAAGAGGTAGAGCCAGAGCTTCTAAAAGGCAAGAAGCGCGAGGCGCATCTTACTTCGACATCCAAGAAGGCCAAGGCTTGGCCGAAGGCTTCTGGGGGTGTGAAGAAGAAGAAAAAGGGCAAGGCTAAATCATCACAGTCTTTTGGGAAGACAAGGGACATATCCCAAGACGTCTGCCTACACTGTGGCAAACGAGGTCACTGGAAGCGTGACTGCTATAAGTTCAAGGCGGACTTGAAGGAAGTGAAGGCGTGTAAGGCTCCGGCTTCATGTATGTTTGTTATTGAAATAAACATGTCCATTACTGATTTTAAAAATTGGATTTTTGATTCTGGATGTGGTACTCACATATGTACTGATGTGCATGATCTGCAGATTAGTAGGATACTGGCTTCAGGAGAGATCGACCTCCGAGTCGGAAATGAGACGATAGTCGCCATTTTGGCCGTTGACACCTATGTTTTGAATCTGCCATCGGGGCATGTACTTACATTAGGGGACTATTATTTTGTACCTAGTTTGATTAGGAATATCATCTATGTATCTTATTTAACCCGATACGGGTATACTTTGTATTCCGGAACACTGGGTGTTTTGTATATAAAGATGATGTTTTGATATGTACAACAGATGTTAATAATGGTCTTTATATTTTGAATATAAACGAATCTCAAACATATAACATGACAAACAAAAAGCTCAAATTGAGTAAAACAGATGAGACTTATTTGTGGCATTGTCGTCTGAGACACATTAACAAAACTCGTATATCCACACTTTTGAAAAATGGATACTTGGATGGATTTGATCCTAATTCATAAGATGTCTGCGAATCTTGTTTGTTAGGCAAAATGCCTCAAACACCTTTTAGTGGTAAATATGTACGTGCCACCAAGCTGTTAGCCCTCGTTCATAGTGACGTATGCGGGCCCATGTCTAGCCGGGCTAGAGGTGGATATTATACTTCGTAACCCTTATGGATGATGCATCGTGTTATGATTATGTGTATCTTATGAAACACAAGTCGGAAACTTTTAAGAAATTCAAAGAGTTTCTACATGAAGTAGAAAAACAGACAGGCAAAAATATTAAAACATTACGGTCAGACCGTGGTGGAGAATACTTAAGCAATGAGTTTCAAGATTACTTCAAAGAATATGGTATTCTTTCACAGTGGACTCATCCCAGAACACCTCAATTGAACGGTGTGTCCGAACGGAGAAATCGAACTTTGTTGGACATGGTAAGGTCAATGATGAGTCGCACAGAGCTACCAATTTCCTTATGGGGATACATATTAAACAGTGCAATACTTATTTTGAATAAGGTTCCGTCAAATTCTGTTGGACAGACTCCACATGAAATATGGACAGGAAAGAAACTGAGTTTCTCATTCCTGAAGATTTGGGGATGCTGGGCATATGTTAAATGTTTGGATAGTACCAAACTAGAATCTGAATCGGATAAGTGCCTATTTGTAGGTTATCCTAAGGAAACGAAAAGATATTATTTCTACAACCCACAAGAGAACAAAATATTTGTTGCTCTCTATGCGGTTTTCTTAGAAAATGAACTCATGAGTGCAGTGGTAAGTGGGAGGAAAGTAGAACTCGATGAAAATTGGAGTGATATTGTTCCTGGCACCGACCCCCTCACGGAACATGAACAGTCCATCAGGGATGAGACTGTTCCATAATCTTTTAATACACAAGAACCGCGTAAGTCAGAGAGAGTCAGAAAACAACCTGAGAGGTATGGATTTTTGATCTCACCTCATGTAGATATTAATCTTATTAAGGAAGATGGACCAGCTACGTATGACGAAGCGATACAAGGTATCGAATCCGCTTTATGGAAAGAAGCCATGAACTCCGAAATGGATTCTGTGTATACCAACCGAGTTTGGACATTGGTTGATGCACCAGAAGGCATTAAGCCTATTGGTTGTAAATGGGTCTTCAAAAAGAAGACAGACATGGAAGGCAACATACAGACGTACAAAGCTAGGCTTATAGCTAAAGGGTATCATCAACGACATGATGTCGATTACGATGAAACTTTTTCACCCGTTGCCATGATTAAATCCATTCAGATAATGCTTGATATTGCTGCATATTTCGATTATGAAATATGGCAGATGGACGTCAAAACCACTTTCCTTAATGGAAAACTTTTGGAGGATGTTTATATGCAACAATCTGATGGTTTTATCATACTAAGACATGCAAACAAGGTTTGCAAGTTAAAACGATCCATTTATGGATTAAAGCAAGCATCGCATTCTTGGAACTAACGTTTTGATGAGATCATAAAAGAATATGGTTTCATTCAATACGAAGATGATTCTTGTGTATATAAGAAGGTTAGTGGGAGCGCACTGACATTCATTGTCTTATACGTTGATGATGTATTACTTATTGGCAATGACATTCCCATGCTACAATCGGTGAAAGCTTGGCTTTCATTAAAATTATCCATGAAAGACCTGGGAGAGGCAGCTTTTATTCTAAGAATAAGGATCTACTGGGATAGATCTTGAAAGCTGCTGGGACTCTCCCAGAGCTCGTACCTTGACAAAGTGTTGAAGAGATTCAACATGGATCAGTCCAAGAGGGGGCTGCTTCCAGTGTCACATGACGTCTCTCTATCGAAGGATATGTGTCCTAAAACTCAAGATGAGAGAGATGCAATGATTCGGATCCCGTATACTTCAGCAGTCGGATCGATCATATACGCCATGATATGTACGTGACCTGATGTCTCATATGCTTTGAGCATGTGCAGTCGCTATCAGGCCGATCTAGGTGATGGTCACTGGATTGCTGTAAAGAACATCCTTAAGTATCTTAGACGAACTAAAGATGCTTTCTTATTCTATGGGGAAGGAGAACTTGAGGTGACTGGGTTCGCCAATGCAAGTTTCCAAACCGATAAAGAGGACTGTAAGTCGCAATCAGGGTACATATTTTGTTTGAAAAATGGAGTAGTGAGCTGGAAATCTTCCAA